>CM070837.1:7044885-7052385 GCA_036326025.1 Chrosomus eos | reverse complement strand
CTCCCTAATAATCCCCATTCCCATCACACACACTCTCCTTTTCTCTCCACACCCTCGCTTTTCTCTTTGCCTTGCACTCTATCTGCTTTCCTTCAGTTCCATCTGTTTTTTCTCTGTGTTTTCAATGCCTCTCCCACTCGGATCTCCCTGGCCCCATTGCCCTCTGTCTCCCAGGACTCTCTCTCCTTATCCAGCATTCCTCAAATTCCGTCAGGCTTCTTAAGGGACAGACCCTTCTGGCAAACCGTAACACCCCACACCTCTTCTCTCTCTCTCTCTCCTCTCTCTCCTTCTCTCTCTCTCTCTCTCTCTCTCTCTCTCTCTCTCTCTCTCTCTCTCTCTCTCTCCTCTCTCTCTCTCCTCCTCCTCTCTCTCTCTCTCTCTCCCCCCCCCCCCCTCTCTCTCTCTCTCCCCACCCTCTCTCTCTCTCTCTCTCTCTCTCTCTCTCCTCTCCTCTCTCTCTCTCTCTCTTCACATCGCAATCTCTAAACTCTTAAATCACACACACACACACACACACACACACACACACACCACACACACACACACACACACACACACACACACACACACACACACACACACACACACACACACACACACACACACACACACACACACACACACACACACACACACACACACACACCTATCACTTATTTTACTAATCATCATAAATTAGGTATCAAAAGCTTACACCACCAGTGTCCATCATTTGAAAATTTGTTTTGAAATCAGACATTGCGTTAACATGTAAACGTTACTGTAAACCTTTTAGCCGACTCCTCCCACCCACTGTCATGTTTATTATTAAACTATTTTAGAATCAAATCTTTTTCAAACCTGACAAAAGGCAAAAAAAAAAAAAAATCAATGAAATGTGTGTCACCTGGTTTCTATTTTTGGTTTAGTGCCTAAACAAAATCTCATAGGAATCTCAGTTTTTTGTGAAATCAGCTTTATATTTGGAACACAACTTGGCTAGACAAATGGCTTTGAGTCCAAAAGATTTTGTAAAATATGTATTTTGTATCAAATAAAAAATGTTTAGTACAGTACATGCTTTACAGTACATTGAAACTTTACTTTGTAGGTCTGTATTCCAAAGCATTCATGAATTGCAGCCATTTAAAGTCCCCCTGTAGTCAATCATTTTATCACTTAAAACTCATCTTTGATCACCAAAATTACATATTTAAGAGTTGTTTCTTTGAAAAAACATACTTCATGTCTTAAAATAGCTTGAATGTAACTCCACACCCTCATTTAGTATTCACGGTTCTATGAATATGCAAATGAGCCCCGCCTCCACTCACTCACTCAGCTCAGAGATCCACTGGTTGACGATCACACGTTGATCTGATTGGTTACAAGGTAGTTTGTGACGTCAGAAACACCAGCGATTACAAACCGTGTTTTTGAGACTGTCTTTGGTTCACTGCAGTTTTAACGAGAAAATACTCAGAAAAGCTGTTGACATATGAATTTGCACATGGTTTGTCTTAAAGCATATTAAAAACACCACATATAAACAACATTAAAAGCTTGATTTAGACCACAGGGGGACTTTGAGTTTGAATAGTGCATTTTCAAGTCTATATGCTCAAGGGAGGTGACGGTTAAGGTCTTTAATCTGTTCGATAGGACATTAAGGGGCTGTTTACACCTGGCCACTTCATGCGTTTTCTGTGATCGGATAGCTATCCGATCGTGAAAAGACCAGGTGTAAATGCCCTCCGAAACGCATTCGAGACGGATTTGAATCCGATCGCTCAAACCACATCAGGAGGTGGTCTGGGCCGCATTACAGACGAAACTGGACAAGTGTAAATGAATCTGGTTGTTGAAATGTAAATTTTACTCCTCCCAAAATGATAAAAAATAAACATGTGAGAGCGTGTTATAGGCTATATGTCATGTTATAGTCAGATATGACGACGCTACTGCAACACTACTGCAGATGAGCAGATGAGCGTCTAACGTTATTCATCAAGTCAACGTGCAAACTATCGCAAATCAAAGTGAAAGTAAGTCGCAGACGCTTAACACACAATCATCTTCATTAAAAGTAAAGAAACGAAATGATCTTACCAGGGCTGTTGCCGCTCTCTCTTATTGCGTTATTTGATTTTGAAATTAGCCGATGATCAATAAAATGCAGCTCATAACTGTTGCTTTCGGTGACTTGCACTCCATTAAATCTGCCTATAGCGCGGGAGTTGAAGATCGGATTTATATCCGTTTTGCAAAAACACATTTATGTGACCAGGTGTAAATGGAATCGTTTTGATAAATCAGATAGCTATCCGATCTTAGAAAACGCATGAAGTGGCCAGGTGTAAACAGCCTCTTAAACATTTGATCGGATTGAAAACTGAAACCGGAAAGTTCTGCGCTTGTGCAATGACGTACATGTATGACGCACGGATCGAGCTGCTGTTGTTGAATGAAGTGTCATTAATGGCTATCGTGTATTTCTAAAAGTCTCCTTCCACTCATCGTCGGTGAAGTGGAGCAGCAGAATGTCGTCCCACCAGTCCTTGCTGCAGACTCATCCACAGATGCCTTGTTTTGGGCGTGGGAAGGGGCGTTTTCTCTGCTTTATAAATATAAGCAGCATGCCACAAAGTTTCATGAGCTCGTCGTCTCCTAATTAGGACCCGAAATTGTCCTAAAAAACAGCATCGCAAAGTTGTGTGTGTTGAACGACAGCTCTCGACCTGTGGTTAGAAGCAGTTTCTTGTTTGCATGAAGTGGACTCAATACATCCTTATCTCGAGCAAAATAAGCAAGCTGACATTCAGTGCAATCTATATCTTTTATTTAGAATATATACAAAAGTCAATTATGAAAAAAGTTGACAATAGATGTTCAAGAGATTTAAAGCGTTGTTTTTGAAGAGTGCGCATGTGTGAACGTGATCTACTGGAAGAACGAGCCTATGATAGCCTAGAAATCTAGACGCAAAAATTATTTTGCAGCAAAGTGTGGTCTAGCAACTCTCCGTTGGCATTCGAGCTGGAAAACCAAACTCTGGTCAGGCCAATCACATCGTGTATAGAATTGGTGGGAGGGCTTAACATGATGACGGCAGAGATGTGACGGTTCGGCGTGATTTCCATACTAACGTTACTTGAAAACAAAGGAGATGCTGCTGGCGAACAGCGGTCTTTCGAATCGGCTTTGGCCGCGACTCTGGAGGACTTGGATTTAAGAGAACGTCACTTAAGTCATTCTTAAAAAAGGAAGATGTGTTCGGAGTTTTGACGACCGGATACGGCAAAAGTTTAATATATCAACTAGCTCGCTGGTGGAAAAACGCATGGGACTCACTCATCCACAGCCGTTCGTTGCTCTGGTTGGTTGTAGCGCTGTCCTATTGCATACAGAGGAATTTTGAAAGACAACCGTTTATCCGCCCCTCGGGTTGAGGTATGCCAATTGTGAGTTCCCAGACCTAACATCTTGATGTAGGTGTGGCTTGCCAGGCTAAGCCTATGATTGAATCTGGAAATAAAGCAAAATAACTTGAAAAATGAGAAATAGTCCTCAGATGCCATGTCTGTAATTTATAGCAAAACATCTAGCATTAATTCAATCTCAAACCGTTTCATTAAAATAAGTTATTACTCCACCAACTGTGTGACGTCATTAACCAACGTGGTTGAACGACTAATTTGCGACAATTTCGGGAAACAGTCGTGACTAACTAGTTGATTTCTCCAACGATGCATCGTACTATAGTAGTGAAGCAGCGAGTTACTGTACGGGAAACGCACACCTGGATGAATGCGCCAGAACGTCCACCACACACTTACTGATGGAGAGGAGACGGAGTGATGAAGCCAATCAGTGCATATGTGGATGAGGAGGCCATGATAGACAGAGGCCAAGGGCCAAATTTGGCCAGGATGCCGGCGTTACACCCCTACTCTTTTTCCGAAGGACATCCTGGGATTTTTAATGACCACAGAGAGTCAGGACTCGGTTTAACATCTCATCCGAATGACGGTGCCTCAAACATATTTTCTCAAACAATAAAGCAATAAAGCAGGGTTCAGGTTTGATTCCCAGGGAATGCAGAACTGGCAAATTGTGCACCTTGTATGCAATTAAGTCATTTAGGATAAAGGCGTCTGCCAAATTCATCAATATTCATCAGCATCAGCGTATTTGTCTGATGTTATACTCAGGCATTAAAGGGTAAAGGGAGGTTGAGAGTTGAACAGAGCCGTCGTAACCGCTGACATTTCCACACAACAGACTCCGGGCCTGTGCATGACTCTTTTACTGTCTATCCAAATGCCACAGAGAATCCGATTAAAGCTTATCAATGGCTGCTATTATAACACCACCCATCCCAATCAAACCTGCCACATTAGCAGAGGAACACTGCCATGCTTTCACTGAATGTGTGTGTGTGTGTGTGTGTGTGTGTGTGTGTGTTGTGTGTGTGTGTGTGTGTGTGTGTGTGTGTGTGTGTGTGTGTGTGTGTGTGTGTGTGTGTGTGTGTGTGTGTGTGTGTGTGTGTGTGTGTGTGTGGTTGTTTTAGAGGAAGGTAGTGTAGCTGAAATTGAAAGAGCACATTGAGGCCAGAGATGTAATCAAATCTGGTTGATTCATATGACTAGTTTGCTGGCATTCCCAGCCATCAGTTTCCCAATACTGCGTTGTCTCAGAAATAGAAAGAGAAATAAGGAGAAAGAAAGGAGAAATACGGTTTCTGTATGAAGCAAGAGGAACAAACCTTCTTCTCTTGGATCTCCCAAATTTATTAATAATTATATATTTTTTTACTTTGACCTTTGTGTATGAAATAGAATATCTTACTGAGACTTTGAGAAAATGTGAGTGTGCAGCACCATCATGATGTGCTCTTAATAAGGAGTTCTCAATGGTTGTTATGTTGCAATGCCGTTGCTAGGATATTCTGGGAGGTTTCCAGGCTGTTACTAAGCAGCCATTAAACTGGTCCAGAGATTGTAAGCCCGTTGCTATACGGTTGCTAGGGTGTTCTGGGTGGTTGCCAGGACATCGCTATATGCAGTCACTAATGCATTCCAAGTGAATTTTAGCACATTTCTATACGGTTTCTAGGGTGTACTGGGTGGTTGCCAGGGCGTTGCTATATACAGTCATCAAGGCATTCCAAGTGATTTTTAGCACATTTCTATATGGTTTCTAGGGTGTACTGGGTGGTTGCCAGGGCGTTGCTATTTACAGTCATCAAGGCATTCCAAGTGATTTTTAGCACATTTCTATATGGTTTACTGGGTGGTTGTCAGGGTGTTGCTATATACAGTCAGTAAAGCATTCCAAGTGAATTTTAGCACATTTCTATACGGTTTCTAGGGTGTACTGGGTGGTTGCCAGGGTGTTGCTATATACAGTCAGTAAAGCATTCCAAGTGAATTTTAGCACATTTCTATACGGTTTCTAGGGTGTACTGGGTGGTTGCCAGGGTGTTGCTATATACAGTCAGTAAAGCATTCCAAGTGAATTTTAGCACATTTCTATACGGTTTCTAGGGTGTAATAGGTGGTTGTCAGGGCGTTGCTATATACAGTCAGTAAAGCATTCCAAGTGAATTTTAGCACATTTCTATACGGTTTCTAGGGTGTACTGGGTGGTTGCCAGGGTGTTGCTATATACAGTCAGTAAAGCATTCCAAGTGAATTTTAGCACATTTCTATACGGTTTCTAGGGTGTACTGGGTGGTTGTCAGGGCGTTGCTATATACAGTCAGTAAAGCATTCCAAGTGAATTTTAGCACATTTCTATACGATTTCTAGGGTGTAATGGGTGGTTGTCAGGGCGTTGCTATATACAGTCAGTAAAGCATTCCAAGTGAATTTTAGCACATTTCTATACGGTTTCTAGGGTGTACTGGGTGGTTGCCAGGGTGTTGCTATATACAGTCAGTAAAGCATTCCAAGTGAATTTTAGCACATTTCTATACGATTTCTAGGGTGTAATGGGTGGTTGCCAGGGTGTTGCTATATACAGTCAGTAAAGCATTCCAAGTGAATTTTAGCACATTTCTATACGGTTTCTAGGGTGTACTGGGTGGTTGCCAGGTTGTTGCTATATACAGTCAGTAAAGCATTCCAAGTGAATTTTAGCACATTTCTATACGGTTTCTAGGGTGTACTGGGTGGTTGCTAGGGTGTTGCTATATACAGTCAGTAAAGCATTCCAAGTGAATTTTAGCACATTTCTATACGGTTTCTAGGGTGTACTGGGTGGTTGCCAGGGTGTTGCTATATACAGTCAGTAAAGCATTCCAAATAATTGTTAACACATTTCTATACAGTTCCTAGTGTTCTGTGGTTGCCAGGATGTTGCTATATACAGGAAAGAGCATTATAAATGATTATTAGTACATTGCTATATAGTTCCTAGGTTGCTAGGGAGTTGCTATGCATTCATTAAGGCATTCCAAGTGAATGTTAACATGTTGCTATACAGTTCCAAGAGTGTTCTGGGTGGTTGCCAGGGCGTTGCTATATATCAATTATATATATATATATATTAAATACGGATGGCTCTAGGAAATTCCAGTCTCCTCCAATTGGTCCTCTTTCATTGTAAGTCTGTGTTTTTTGTTTTGTTTCTTTATCACCAGCTAAACTGAGCAATAGTACAAGTGCTTGGCTTAGCAAACACCATGAAAAATAATCACAGTCCAAGAGAGTTGATCATTTCACTGGATGAAACACGGTTTTCTCACCTGACGGGACAGCCATGAAAATCAGGGAAACGAGAGGAACTGCTCTAAATCAAAATGCCTCAAACTATCACTTTTTTTTCTTCACTAAAATGTTTTTCTCCCAAGATGTAAACCCCGAGCACAGCATCCCGTGTGAATTTGGACTGACATATTTATGGTCAGATGTTTTTTTTTTCCTTCATTATTTCGCTGAAGAGACACACCATGTTCATGATTAACTGAGAGGATCTCATTAGTGCGAAACACGTTTAAGTTTGTGTTTGTCGGCAAGAGGATTGAGAAAAGTGAATAATGGCTAACAGACACTATTTAGCCGGTCGTATGTTTTCAACATTGATCAGAAATGTTTCTTGAGCATCAAATCATAATATTAGAATGATTTATGAAGGATCATGTGACACTGAATCCTGGGGTAATGATACTGAAAATTCAGATTTGATCACAGGAATAAAGTACAATAAAAAACAGTTCTTTTAAAGTCTAATAATATTTCACAATATTACTGTTTTTACTGTATGATCAAATGATGCCTTACTAAGCTCAAACTTTTACATGGTGATGTATATTACACACCTGTTTTTATTTCTGTCATCATTACTCCTCCAAACATGTGTAAACATAAACATGAGTGTACTATATAGTCATAACTCAGAACACACATTTTGATTTCTCGTCTTTGCATAAGAGAGGGGCGCTCGTGTGTGTGTGGTGTGTGTGTGTGTGTGTGTGTGTGTGTGTGTGTGTGTGTGTGTGTGTGTGTGTGTGTGTGT
>CM070837.1:6959885-7039885 GCA_036326025.1 Chrosomus eos | reverse complement strand
GGTTTTCTCAGAAGAAACGTTGTGTGTGTGTGTGTGTAATTCTACCAAACAAGATGATTTCTGGTGTTTGAATGACGTCAGTTCTTCACACAGGTGTGCGCTAGCCGAGTAACCACAGGTGAAGAGAATTACATTAACTATCGATATTTCACATTTGACATCCACTGTGTGCATATTCCTTTTGTCACTGTTTTTAACAGTCCTTAACTTTTTGGAGCCAGTGTATATACACTAGTTCAAAAGTTTGGGGTCGGTACATTGAAAAAAAACAAAAAAAAAATGATTAAAATGGTCAGTAAAAGATTTATATTTCAAACAAATGCTGTTTTTTTGAACTTATCAAAGAATCCTGAAAACACACAAATTGTGTTTCCACACAAATATGAAACGGCACATCTTTTAGTGTTTTAGTCTTTTAGCCTAATGTTTCTTGAGCATCAAATCCGCATAATGATGATTTCTGATGTGACACTGAAGACTGGAGTTATGATGCTGAAAATCCAGCTTTGATCACAGGAATAAATTACATTTAAAAATATATCACTAAGATCACAGAAAACACTTGTACTACAATATTACTGTTTATAATGTATTTTTGATCAAATAAACGCAGCCTTGGTGAGTATAAGAGACTTCTTGCAAAAACATCAAAGAAAAAAAAAACCTTTGAATGCTAGTGCATAAGTAATCAGATTATTGTCAGATACTTAATGCTTTTCATAATCGTACTAATAAACATAAAGTTAAACTTGACCCCATCAAGACAGTAAAGTAAATCTCAACAGAACATGATAATTCATTATTAATTCATGCCAATGACTGAGACATTTAACACAACACACTGATATCTCCAACTAATAAATAATTAAATACATTGATCACGTCCACCGGACAGATTTACCATTATGTCACATTGTAATAAGCCACTGGCACAAATATTACACTCACTATGTAGTTGTGACTCAGCGGATGGCAGTGTAAACAAACATAAATGCTCTATGCACTTGATATTGCTTGGCATCAGGTATTGCTTGAAGCGATGGCGTCCTGTAGCTCGCGCTCGGCTCGAGTTGCGTGCGCCACAGCGGCGCGAGCGTTCGCGGAGGGGAACAACGCGATGAGGTCATGGCTGGCGGCGAGGGGATACAGTTTCAGGGATCCGACACCGCTCATGCTCTTTTGTTCATCTGTAACTGGGCCCCACGGAGCCGCTCGTGAAGCCTGTTGTGGAAGTGCCGGGCTTTTGTCTTTCCCCCATTTATGTCGTTCGTGAGACCCGATATAGTTTCGTCATAGTTTATATTACAGATGATTTTGGGGAATGCGACTAAGCTAGTGTGCCTAATCACATTGCGTTCAGTAACTAAACCACAGTTTGTGTAAACTACCTCAGAGTGAATTCCTCTAGAGAGTTGTTTTGTTGTTGAAGACATCAGTGGTTTTGACATGTATACAACTTCCCCTAAAGCTTTAGTGCATCTTAATGCCTTAGAAATTCTCTCGCAGTCATGTAATAATAACCATATAACACAATGCACCTGCATACACTTAAAGCACTAAACCAGCCTCATATGTGTTGCTTATTTGGTTTATGCTGGGTTTCAAGACCCAACATAATATTCACTTTACAATAAGGTTCATTAGGTAGTTAATGTATTAACTAACACTGAAAAAAGCATGTTTTACATTGCTTTAACTCCTCAAAACTTTTCATTTTTAAGTCAGTTTAATGCAATTTAAGTTGAAATGACTTAATCCAAGTTGATTGTACTTGTTTTTTTTTTTTTTTTGTCATCAACCTGACTATGTTAGGTCATACCAACACAAATCACTGTCAGGTATAACTATCTCCTTAGGGCAACAACTGCATGTTTGCAAAACCATTTTTTACAGTGTACCATTGTGATTTTTTTTTTAAACGAACTCCCAGTTCATTGAAATTGATGTACCTGTGGGGCAACATAAAGGGACAGGGTTATGTGTAAGCTGACAGGAATGATGGGAAGATGTTCATTGTGAGGTGTTTTTTGCGTCTCTCCCCCGTGAGGGGCAGAGGGACAGGAGAGCCAAGCTGACAATAGCGAGATTGTTTTTCAGGGAGCTGCAGTAAAGATCACATTTCCTGTTACTGGCTGAGAGCGGGGTCAGCTGACACCAGCCTCCTTCACCGCTGCGGCTGTCATCACCGCTCAGACCAGGGGAAAAAAGACACTAACAGCTTCAAGGCACAAGTTAACTCTTAACATGTACGGCACTCGCACAGCAGGGTCCAGGCTTAAAAGCTGCTATGGTGCTGAGATTGAAGTGATGTGATGAATCGATAAGCAAGGTTGCTTCCGTACCTGTAAATCTGAGCCCTTTGTGATTCATCCAGGATGTCACAGTGCCGGCTTCTGAAACATCTTTGATTTTGAGTGTGATTTTTCAGTTCTTCTAAGTGAGGTAACTCTTACCGTGGACTATCTACTCAGGTTGTTGGGTTGTTTCCCAATTGCTGGTGTAGACAACATAGTGTCAGCCCAGATCCGGGTCACATGTGGATTCCAGCCGTGTCAGATGTGGGCCGACACTATGTTCTGTTAATTCCAGTTGTAGATAAGTAGGGATTTTACAAACCAGTAGACTGTTCAGTTACTCAATGCTTTGAGCTTGTGTTGATTAGTCATGGATTGCATAAAAGTGCTAGTTCTATGACAACAGCTAGAGGTTTTCGGTTTGTAAATTCACGAACAGTTTCATGTTTTGAGCCAGCGTTGACTAGTTGGGGACCATGTGACATAACTGTCTTTGCTCTATATTGTGAGTTCAGTAGGGTTTTCGCTGACTAGTTCACTGATTAGTTCTACCACTATTTGATGTTTTAGTATTGACTAGTCATGCACCACATGATGTTTTGAGCCAGCTTTGACTATCTGTAAATCACTTGACTCCTGTTGCATTTGTTATATAAGGCGCCAGCTAGAAGAAATTTCAGTTTTTGATCTGAACACTGACTAGTTAAGTAATTGAGTAGTTTGATCACCATTTGATGCTTTAGACCTGTATTGACTAGTCATGCACCACATGACTTCTTTTGTCCTTGTTCCATATGGCGACAGCTGATAGAAAATACATTTTTGTTTGTTTGTAAATTGTTGCATTGACTTATTAACCAATCTATTAGTTCTGCAACTATAGCTGTTTTGGGCCTGTGTTGACTAGCTGTAGTTCATTTGACTCAAGTTGCATTTATTCTATATGGGGGCAGCTGGAAGAAACTCCAGTTTTTGGTTAGTAAATTGTTTCACGAACATGTTCATGTTTCGAGCCAGCGTTGACTAGTTGGGGACCATGTGACGTAACTGTGTTTGCTCTATATTGGGAGGAAAATTGAGATTCCTGTTTGGTAAGGTTTGCGCTGACAAGTTCACAATCTGATTAGTTCTACCACTATTTGATGTTATAGACCTAGTCATGCACCACATGACTTATTTTATCTCTGTTCTATATGGAACTGCAACTATTAGATGTAATAGGCTTTTTTCGACTAGCAGTGGATCACTTGACTCCTGTTGCATTTGTTCTTGATGACAGCAACTGGTTTATTTGGTTGGTCCCACTTTATATTAAGTGGCTTGATACAATGGACTTATTGTGTACATGCATGTTTTTACATTGTACTTATATTTTGGAAATACCTGCATGTAATTAATTTATGTAATTACATAGTTGACCTTTCCCTTACACCTTAACCCAACCTTAAACCTACCCATACCACACACACACCTGACCCTAACCTTACCCGTATCACATCTCAATAGCAGCAAAAGTTGTTTACAATACAACATTGTACTTATTTTTTCGATGTAAGTAGATAGTACTTAAAGCCACTTAATATAAAGTGGGACCATTTGGTTAGCAAATAGTTGCACTGGTTAGTTAACTAATCAGTTAGGTGTACCACTATTTGTGGTTTGAGCTTGTGTTGACTAGTTATGCACCATGTGACTTCCATTGCACAGCAGGAGGAAAACAAAATGTCTTGCTTAGTAAAGGATTGCTCCTCCAACTTGTCAATTAGTTGTACCACTATTGAGAGTTAAAGATAGCAAGAGAATCTGAAAATAAAAGTGAAACTGAGACGTCAGACCACTTCATTTACACGCCGTTTCATTTACATTCGGTAACTAGTCAATGACTTTCCTGGAACACTTAGTAAAAACGAGTCGTCACGTCACGCAAGCCCCATTGGTTATAATCTACAATATAAAACCTGTGTTGGCTGAAGCCAGCGTTCTGGAGTCGCTGGGAATGAACTAATCCTGTTTTCCCAGAGCAGCCCACACCGGCCCGCTGTTTTTAGAAGCAAGTTCAACCGAGGTCTGTGAGGATCAGAACGTTGTGTTTGACCCCCTGAATGTTTGGAGACAAGGAAGTGTTCGGACACAAAGGTGCTCATTTGTTAGAGAGCACGGCACAAAAAGAGCTCAGTGAGCCAGTGTGAGTCGGTTTGTGTGTGTGTGTGTGTTTGAGGTTACAGGGAATGTTAATGTCCTCCTTCATTGTCGGAGGCTCAGACAGAAGTTCGTGAGGCTGCATATGTATGAGATGTGTTCCTGGCGAATGCTTTCCCAGAATGGTTGTTAGATAAAAAAGAATCCATGGAAAGGGAACGGATAGCAGAGGGAGTGAAGGGCTAAGAGGAAAGAGGGAAATCTGCGTGGAGAGGTGTCATTATCTGCATTTTTGTGTCTACTTCAGAGTTGTTGGAGTTCAAACACTGAATTACACTGTTGAGTGGCGCCATTTTGAGTGTGCAGTAAATTGCGGGTAGACGTAACCTCCTCCGTGCCTGTCTCTTTCAAAAATGATTTGCACTGTGACCATACCAAGAGCTGAATTATGCTGTAATGCACCGAACACACTTGCGTGGGTCAGATTAATATGCAAACGTGAATGATTGATCAAAGTGTCATTGCGGCAGTAACAAACCTCCTTACTCTAGGGGGCGATACAGTCGCCTTCAACTGTCTGTAACTCAATGGTACGTCCATGTGAGATATTTCCGAGTGAAACAGGAAAGACATGGTGTGGCATGGTGTTGGCAACTGAAGAAAAAGCCATTTCAAAGCTCAAGTCAAAATGATTTTTAATTTGGAGTAATGTGCAACAATGAATAATTTATAGCAAGATCTGGGGTGCGTTTTCCGTACAACGACGTAACTCGCTGCTCCACTACTATAGGACGATGCATCGTTGGAGAAATCAACTAGCTAGTCACGACTGTTTATGGAAACCGTATTGTCGCAAATTAGTCGTTCAACCACGTTGGTTAATGACGTCACACAGGTGGTGGAGTAATAACTTCTTTTAACGAAACGGTTTGAGATTGAATTAATGCTAGATGGTTTGCTATAAAATACGGACATGGCATCTGAGGAATATTTCTCATTTTTCTCAGTTATTTTACTCTATTTCCAGATTCAATTCAGGCTCGTTCTTACAGTAGATCACGTTCACACAAAACGCCGCTTTTAAATCTCTTGACAAACTAAACGACGTAAATGACATTTGTATATATTCTAAATAAAATATATAGATTGCACTGAATGTCAGCTTGCTTATTTTGCTCAAGAGTCCACATGTCATGCAAACAAGAAACTGCTTCTAACCAGAAGAGAGCTGTCGTTCCACACACACAACTTTGCGATGCTGTTTTCGATGGTTTTCGCGAAACACTGACTCATTGAATAATTCTGATAACGACAGAACTTGCGACCATAGTTGGCTAACGATGCATTTGGGAAAAGCACCCCTGGTCAACTATATTGAGGAAATAAAATATTTTTATTTTACGTTAACTTTAAGCAAGATGTGGCAACACGTACTTGTGCTGCACTATTAATTATTTTCTTTTAAAGAAATGTGAAATTCTGAAATCTACAATTGCTTTTCATGGAAGCATTTATAAACATTGAGCTTGCGTAGCCAGAAGCGTTTATATTCACACACTTGTTTTAGCCTTTAGTATACTCTTCATAGCGGGACATACCTCTCAAACCATCTCACACACACAGATGTGACCCCACCCCGAGGCAACGCTCCTTCACTCCTGCCCTCTCTCCTCTATCATGCTATCTTTTCAACTTCAGACACATTCCTCTCATTGCCCTGGTAAGGCAGTTACTCTTTCTGATAAAATGCAGTAGCTAGCTGTAACACACACACACACACACACACACACACACACACACACACACACACACACACACACACACACACACACACACACACACACACACACACACACACACACACACACACACACACACACACACACGATGATGTGTAGTCGCATCAGCTGACTGGCATGACTCCAGGATCTGCATATGGCTTTTCAGTCATGTTGTAACACACTTTGGGTTAGAGGCCACATAGAGTCAGCAGTCTTTAGAGAGAACTGAGAAATAATAATAAAAAAATGTTTATTTCGAGTTATCTTAAACTTTGAATGAGAGCTGTGTGACTGCAAAAGCTCTTATGGGCTAATAAATGTAGCAGTGTTATTATTAGTATTTTATTTTTATAGTATATAAATAGTTTATACATTGTATTATTTATAGTATTAGTATTATTTATATACTATAATAATATGTATCATTATTATGCATAAGCTTTTATTTTTATATTTTCAGTTTTAATCTTTAATTTTAGTTTTAGTCATTCTATTTTGTGCTTTTGACATTTTTTTTAGATTATTAAAAAATTTCTATTTAGCCTTAATTTCTTTTAGTTTAAATTTAAGTTTCAGTTATTTTAGTAATTCAATTTAAACTTATTTATTTCAATTAATTGCCCTTCCCATAGCAAGCAAAATTTCTTATTTTCATTTACGTTTTTCTGTAAGTTTTAATCTAATATTTGTATTTTATTTCAATTAACAAAAATGATTTTTAATAGCTGTAGTTTTAGTTAAAGAATAATCTGGATGATAATACGAACATACATTTCTCTACGTAATATCTTTGTTGTTTCTCACAGACAGCAGCGAGATCGAGTCACCTGTGTCCCAGATGTTTCTGAGATCGAAATCTCACACGTATACCGTTAGAGTTTCAGAAGAGGACAAAAGATCTGATATAACTAAACCATAGACATTTTATAGAACAATTATTTGTGTCTATTTTAGGAAAATCTGAGACAAATGTGATACTTAAAGAAATCACTTTTTTTTTAAATAATAAATTTTCTGAACCTTAAAATGGTTCCTCCAGCCGAAACTTTCAAACCACAAACTCGTAGAAGTTCACGTACAGCCTTTAATATTGACGTCATACACCGTTTTGTTGTTTCACATTTGTTTTGAGTTGAGTTAAATTACGTGTGGACTGGCCATCATCCCAGAATAACACACTGGCATCGTTAAAAGTCTGGGATTGAGTGGAAAGCTTCTCCGCTACTGAAAGCGAATCACTAAGCAGGAGCTTGAATAATACACTCTTCCTCCCGTACAAGCCCTCATCTTCATGTTGACAGCAATACACATGCTTTGTGTATCTGCAGATGCTCAAGTATTTGACCAGCTATAAATTTAAGAATAGCACACACACACACACACACACACACACACACACACACACACACACACACACACACACACACACACACACACACACACACACACGCGCGCATCCCGAGCAGCTGCCGCGGAAGCAACGGGTCTGAATAACTCAGACAGCTGTGGACTCTGCATGAAAACACACCGTATGAATCTCTATATTAGTTATTAGTTACGCCTCCTGAGATATGAAAGAGCAAAATAGTTTCCTATATTCAGCTGACCATCCAATATACATTATTACTAAATAGAGGAAGAGATATTGTTGCTCGGTGCCAAAACGTGCGCTGGTGTCTGTATATATACAGTATTTTAAGACTTCATAAGGAACCCTGTGAAAAATAAGTACACTTTAGCATACTTTTAAATAGAGTACTTATTATGGAAATAATATGCTTTAAAATAACTGATTAGAGTTTGAACTGAATGCAATGTTTTCAGACACTTAATTGCATGATATTTGCAATTAAATGAAAGTGTATGATATACTATTAAAGTCCCACTTTAATAGGACTTAAGTATATCTTTATATGTAATTTCATAATTACTTCTATTGTCTTTTAAATATGGTTAAAATTACTGCTGAATGTACTGACAAGAACTTATGGTAAACTGCAATATACTTTAATGTCACTTTTATTGAAACTTGTCATGTATTTAAATACATTTGTTATTACACATTTATAATGATGAAGTTGCAATTTAGTTCATATTATATATATATTGAATAATAACACCCTACAGTTAAAATTACTTCACATGTGCTTTAGTATTTGTTAGTCAACACTTAAATACAAAAGATTAAAACTAATAGAACATAATGATTTAAAATGTACTTTAACATAAATCTTTTAATTTGACATGATTACTAAGTGCACTTTTTAGAAATGTGCTTAAATGTGTTACGAAACAGTCATGAAAGTGTCTCTCTTTAAGTGTACAACTTGAATATAATTATATATTCAATACGATTAAGCACATTTAATTTTCACAAGAGTTTATTCACATAATGCTAGAATATTAATATTGAATGCATCTAACGAAAAATACACTCTAAAAATGCTGGGTTGTTTCAACCCATGTTTGGGTCAAATGTGGACAAACCCAACACCAGTTGGTTTAAATAATTTAAACCAACAGTTAGGTTTGTCTATATTTGACCCAAACATAGATTGAAACAACCCAGCATTTTTAGAGTGTAGACTGTTTGCTCTATATTTATGTGTGTTTTTATTGATTATTAGAATATCGAGTTGTTATTTTGGTAACTTGCTAAAGTTAAACTCTATTGTAATCAATAGTCAGTGCACAGAGTTACAGATTTTAATGTGTGTGTGAAAGAAATAAAGATATACATACTGTATATATATATAGAGAGAGAGAGAGAGTATGGACTGTAAAGGTTTGAATCCTGTCAGGTTTTTCTCTAAACAGGAGGAATGGGAAATATCAGGACAGGAGTGATAGATAGCGAGATAAAGAGAGGAAAGCAGATGGTGAGATTAGGAGCGAGCGAAGAACGCAGCGAGAGGGAGTATGTGAATGCGGTCAAATGTTTCTAAAATTGGAGATCCTGTCTTGCACAAGGTTGATTTAGCAACAGTAAAATAGAGAGCGAGAACAAGAGGCCTATTTAAATGTGTCAATCTCACAGCCACTTCGAAAAGTTTATTCACTTTGCCTTCAAATGCAGTGCAAGGAATGAGGAAAATGACCAGAATGCTAAACCTGATACGCACATATAGCCTACATTATCAATATGGCAAAAGTCCACAAAGAAAATCTAGTATTGAACCTCTCATGTAAATTGCAGAACACGTATGTTATCAGAGGTTTAGGAGCTCGGCAATATGAGCAGAAAAACAGACCTTCATGGGTTTCATGCTTAACTAGTTTTTCCATCTCTACTCCCTGATTAGGGTCTAAACCCTCAGGGCTAATCAGACGCTAGGCTAAGTTAGCCATTACGCGACTGTGAACTCTTCGCACCATGGGGCTTCTGCCATATATCGGAGGCTTTGTTTTCTGAATGGCCACATGAGACGGACAGAAATAGCCCTTGCATTTGTCTTGCTTCGCTTTGTTGAAAAGAGTCCAGTTATGGTATAAGCTCTTCTTCTTAGCTTGACGTGAAGCACTGAATGTTCGGTTATAGCACAATAAAACAGTTTTGTTTTACAATACCTGCCTATTTTCTGAACAAACACTTGGAGGAAATCCATTAAATAAGTTTTGTGTGTGTTAGCAAAAGAGTAAGATGTTATTTTGAAGGTATGCTAGCGCGTAGCTATGCTAACATGTTGCTTTATGAGCATTTCGGCCTTGAAAAATCAACTGTTTTCTTGTACCTCAATAGAAACTGGCAGCAACAAAAATAGCCGCACACAAGAAGTCACGAACAGGAAACGAAGAGAGCAAACAGGAAGAGTCCCGCTCACTCTTTTTGTCTCTCCTCTGTTGTAAGTTTTGCACTCGTAACCAACACCTCACTCGCTCTCATTGTTGCACATTTATACGGCTTCCATGTACACAGAAAGGTCACTATGGTAACTAGCAGCCCTAACTCTCTCTTTTTGTGTGTGTGTGTGTGTTTATGGGATGGCCCCGATCACCCTTGGCTTCGAAACCAACACAATGTTAAACGTGTGAGAAGAAAAGAGCCAGAATGAAAGAGACACATACGGGGGTAATACGTGAAAGAGGATGTTGTTGCTGACCAAATGCGACCACTGGGAGCAACAGTACTGACTAATTATAGTTCAGAGAAAGAAAGAGAATGAAAAAAGAGAGAGAAGTGTTGCTTAAGAGTGCAGAAACGGACTTCATCCTCTGGCTATTTATATAAAACTGCAGATTGTTTTTGAGGTAGCCATGGCTGGAGCTGTAATCACCAGTGTTTCCTCAGTCGAACAGGAAACCAAACAATCCTGGCCCTATCGCCAGCGTGCCCAGGGGAGTCAGTGTGTGTGTGTGTGTGTGGTGTGTGTGTGTGTGTGTGTGTGTGTGTGTGTGTGTGTGTGTGTGTGTGTGTGTGTGTGTGTGGCTAATTAAAATGGCTGAGGTCTCCTCTGTTGTTGATTAAACCTCCCCTTGTTCTGTGTGTTGTTGGCCTCTGGGGCCTCCGACACTTATTTGCAGCACTTGTAGTGTAGGTAGTTATTAGACAAGTAGACAGAAAACAAAAAAGAGAGATATAGCCACCAGAGTAACTACCAGACTCCAGAATGCATTCTTAAAGTCCCCCTTGTACTCAATAATTGTACCCCTTAAAACTCATCTTTCATCATCAAAATTAGATATTTATTTAAAAAAAAAATCTTGACAAAATATTTCTTCATCTCTTAAAATAACTTGAATCTCACTTTCGCCTCATTTAGTAAACTCAGTTCTATGAATATGTAAATGATCCCCGATTCCCCGCCTCCACTCACTCACTCAGCTCAGAGATCCACTCGTTGACGATCACACGTTGATCTGATTGGTTACAAGGTAGTTTGTGACGTCAGAAACACCAGCGATTTCAAACCGTGTTTTTGAGACTGTCTTTGGTTCACTGCAGTTTTAAGGAGAAAATACTCAGCAATGCTGTCAACTTATGAATTTGCACATGGTTTGTCTTAAAGCATATTAAAAAAACCCACATAGACATATAAACAACATTAAAAGCTGGATTTTCACCACAGGGGACTTTAAAAATAAAGGTACCAACATCAACTTTTCTATTCCACAAAAGGTTCTTTATAGTGGGAAAAGATCATTATGTGTGTTCACACTTGTAGTTCGGTTCTCTTGGTTCTTTTAGTCCGGACCAAAAAAGAAAATGATTTAGTCCTGATTCTCTTAGCGTTCACTGTCATTTTTAACAGCGAACCTACAAATACAAAAAAAGGGTTTTATGATGTATACTTTGCGATGGAAATTGTCAAACATCCAAAACAAAGCTTTACTGGGCTAAATCCACTCGTATGTGCGTAGCCTTCGCATGATGGAGCTGAGAACTCGTGAAGAGATTAAAAAATGTGTAAATGAGGTAAAACAGCGTCAGGAATCACACAAATGAAGATCTGAGGAGACGCGGTTCTGATCCTGTACTGAAACATCACGACTATGATGAGAATAAACCGGTAATGTTGAGCATTTTGTCCTTTTTTGGTTCGTTTTAAATGTCTTTAGTTCAGTTTACTTCAGAGAACAGCATTCACACTTATTCAAATGAACCGCACTAACTGAGCAATCGCATCATTGCTCGTTTTAAATCGATTAATTTTAACTCGGATGCGGTTTGACTGAAATATGAACCGACCAAAGACATGTAAATGACCTAAAAACAGGATATGATGTCACAAGATGCGACCCTAAAAGGGACAGAATGCTGAAGCAAACCTGTTTTTCTCGTCATAGTCGTGATGTTGCCCATCACAGTTCAGTACAGGACCAGAAACGCAGATCTGAACCAAACCTGTACACACACACACACACACACACACACACACACACACACACACACACACACACACACACACACACACACACACACACACACACACCAAATTATTCTTCCCGCTGAGAAAAGGACTCTTCACTGGACGGTTCTGTGGGAAACCAGAATGTTTCTATATGGCATCGGTGCAAAAATAATAAAACCCTTTGGAACATTTATTTTTAAGAGTGTAAGAAAAACAAAAGGATCTTGTAAGAATGTGTGTTCTGCATTCCACGCACGTCTTCTTTACAGCCATGCCATTTTACTTTTTTTCTTCTTTGTATTTTAAATATTTTTATCAATCATCCCTGTTTGTGCATGCGGTGCATCTTTTCACAGCTGTCCTACAGGGAGGGCATTCATGCCCTATTCATGAGGCATCTTTAATATCCAGTGAGGACTGTCTGTTCCTCCTACACACATACAAAACATTAAAAAATCCACATATTTTATTCTCTTCGTGATGACTAGACTGTGCAAAGTTTTGTTAGTATGCCTTGGACTTACATAAACCCTGTCTGGACACTTTACCTATTCATGTTTTTTATGTTTATAAACATGTTGTTTATATAGTTATGTTTATATCCTGTTTATGTATATATAATTTTTTACACTGACTCGTGCTATTTGTATTTTTGTTCCTTTTTAACTCTGTAACTTGTTGCAAAGCATGAGCTTCCTACAGACTGCAAAAGTTTTTTTCAAAGTTATTTCATATTTTCAAAGTTATATATTTTTTTACATTTTACTTGTTTCTATTTTTCTTGAAATTCTTTTTTCTTATAATTGTGAGATATAAACTCGAGAAATAACAATTGCAAGAAAAAAAGTCGGTATTAGGAATTATAAACTTGCAATTGCAAGAAAAAAGTTTCTTTTTATCTCAGAATTGTGATATAAACTCACAGTTCGAGTTACAAAGTCCAATTCTAAGAAGTCACAATTACTTTTTTGTTTTGTTTTATTAAGTAGCAGAAACAAAGCTTCTATAAAAGGCCATATTTTTGCCTTTATTTGACAGAAAAGTACAATACAGACATGAAGTAAGGAGAGAATACAGTGTTCAACAAACCAAGATGAAAGTGAAATGTTAATTACAAACAAATTTTAAAGACGTTTACCTCAATATTTCATGAAATACTAATTCACATTGCTAGCTTAGCAACATGCTAGCGCCATGTTCTAGTGCAATCCAATGTAAGTTGCGTCTCTCAGTGTGAGTATCTCTGTTTTGTGAAGTGCAAAGTGTTTCAGATCCGTCGGTAAGCAGTAAATGTGCTTCGGTGGATAAATGAGTATCGATTAACAATTAGGAATCAGGAAACAGCCACAGAAAGCGTCTCACATTTTAAAACGCGACTGGAATGGATTCAAAGAAAACAATGATCCGTTTTACGCACGTTTAGATAGGAAAACAATGCAATGAAAAAGTGTAATGCATAAAAAAAAAAACATTTTGGCGAGTGACGTGACAAAACTAGAACACTAGAGCTACTGTGTTTGCCTTGATTATAGCTTTTTAGTTTTTGACACACCTTGTCAGCATGGATGGGACGTGATGTTCTTGTTATAGACCTTATTCAGAGCAGCGCCATGACAGTTATGAACGTGAGACTGTGAGGGATAAGCTTACCGTGTTTCCAATGGCATCCGCTGTAAAAAGCTGAATAAAGCTCCTAGATTACTTTCAATTTTCCACAGCTTATATTGTCGGGAGTTTTTTGTCAACTGAAATTTCTTGGAAAGATATTTTTCCAGTGTTTCATGAGCAGAACAATCCGAAAACACATTAAATAACAGTACAGCCCATTGAAGAGATGCATGTCTATCCCTCACAGCCTCGCTTTCATTCTCATTAAAAATCAAAGATGGCGCTGCCGTGAATAAGGCGTATACAGTATCTGTCTGATAGACTTCAAGCATGAACGATTCAGTGAATATGAATGACTCGCGTCGGTCAGTTGTTAGTTGTTATCGTTCTGGCTGAGAGAAACGGCAGAGAAGCAGATCTTTTGTCCTGGGGTGTTTTGAAGCTCATGTTGCTGATGAATGTTTAAGTGGGGGTGCTCAGGGGTCATCGGACGGAGAACATGAGCAGTTTTGGAAACTTGGGTCGGGACAGTGTGGGAATATTATACTCAGGATGCATTATACATCAGCTTATGTTCCACACCTGACACACACACACCACACACACACACACACACACACACACACACACACACACACACACACACACACACACACACACACACACACACACACACACACACACACACACACGACACTTCAATGCAATGCTTTTCATACTGGGATATTTACTAAAACCTACCCATAAATCGAACCTCACACAAACCTGTTGACATTAGTAGATTTGAAGCAAAATCTAATAAAGCATAACAAAGCACCAAATGTCCTCACATGTTGATTTTTGTATCAGACACTCAACTTTAGTGCAACAAATTCATACATACATACAGTGTGTTTTCGCACATTTATAAAACAAAATCTGTGCCAACTCTTCGGATTCAGTGTCATTAAACTATGTATATATATATATATGATTTTTTTTTTTACTCCTTAATGGTATTTTTAGAAAACAGGTTTATGAACATACCAAAGTATTTGCATAGTCCCAAACATATTTTAAAGCACACACATTCACATTACATACTGTGTGTGTGTACAAACTGTGAGCTGTGTCGTTGTGCCACTATCAGGTTACTCTGAGCGTCTCTGTAAGTCTTACTTGTTTTGTATTTCCAGTCAATAGTCGTATGGTTACACCAGCAGGGAATGAATCTTAGGCCTGCAACGTGTGCTCAGTGCAAGTGCATGAACACTAACGCAAATCATTGTGGTGATGTTCATTCTCAGTCTTGCCACAAGGGGCGCTATATTAGAATATATTTTCTTCTTATACTCTAACTCTACTACTATGGTCAGTTTTCTCTTTCAAGATGTGGTCATGGCAGAGCAAGCGATTGCAGAGAGTCTTGCTGAGCAATTTGTTGAAGTTTGGTAAACTAGCCAACGGTTTGTTTATTAGGGGTGATCATGAGAATCGCGATCCTGTTCTAAAACAGTTAAAAAAAACGCATTAAAAATCTACATTTTTATTATTATTTAATGGGTTTACAGACTTTTTTGCATTTTAAATACTTTTAAAAAATATTTTCAAATTAATAACAAAAAATATTTTGTTACGAACTATTAAGTAACTAAATATAGCTTCTAAAACAAGCAGATATAAAGTAATAATCAGAATCGTTAAAGAGAGAATCACAATGCATCTGTGAATTGATTTGTATCCCATCCCTAATGTTGCAGCTAGACCCCTGAATAAAGTAGACACGCGTTGGTTGTCGTCCACTATGACAAACTATACGAGATAAAACGATGGATTCTTGCATCCCGACACCATCTGCGAATCACCACGACACCCTACGGCAAATGGGTTGTGCCCAACCCAGGCTGATATCATGTATTCTGAACCTGGCGTAATACATCTAGCTCGATATGTTCATTGCATTATGAAATCGGTCAGAATGAAATTCATAATGTAATACAAGAACGCATTACATTTGCCCAAGTGCCGCTAGTGAACATTAGCTTAAAGTCTTTACGTTTACAGTCAGTTTACTGACTACGTTCAGGAAAGAGGTAAAGTATGGTAAATTATACAGGAGACACTGTTTAATAACGCAAGCTTTTAGAAGGTAACTCTATCGCCCTACTTGTTTTTACCACAGTAACACACATTATGGGACCACACTTGCAAAGCGTCTCGCGTGGCCTACTGTACAGTAAATCTTACTTTTATAAGGTCTGAGGTTTGATCTTGAATGATAATTTATTGTAAGGTGAGGTCATGTGAGAGTCTGAATTCCCAACACACATTCCCATTGCACTCCAAACATGTTAAATGCATCTAACTATGTGTGACTATAAACAGACCTGCGTTGGCGAATAAGCAAATCAGGCTCATGGATGGCGTCCAGTTGCCAAACGTGTGCGTGTGAATGAAAGGATGTCAAATCAACTTATTTGTGTATGCCTGTATAAATCTAAAATGGCATCTCTGTAACCAGTGGTGTAGTTCAACACAACAAAGACCCACTCTGCCAGCTATTAAATGAAGTGCGCATAAACGAACTAACGTTTGACGCGAGTATGCGTTTGCCCTCTCGGACGGTTCCTGCTCCATTGGCGGCTGACCGGAGTCCTCTTGAGTTACTTTCTCAGGAGTGTCAGGTTTTCAGATCAGCTCCCCACTCCCATACCCCCAGCTCTCTCTGAACCTCCAAACACACACACACACGCTCTGAGAAAGCTTTCATCTCCGGGATCTGAGGAGATATGGATGGCATTACAGAGGTCAAAGCTACGACGCGAGAATAGATATTCACAGACACTTTTCTCAGGCAGTTTAGTTCTGTGTTTAAAACTCAAGTCGTCATCTGTGACCCACAAACTGTTACCTCAGACAATAATGTTGTTGATTATTTTGTCAAAACAAAACACTTACATTATCTAAGCATCATTTTTTTAACAATAATACATTTGCGTTGTTGTTAATGTCGCAACTTGGTTTTACACTTTTTTGATATTTCACTGATAAACAACTGCCTTGCGATTCATGTGCATGTAACATCAAAGTACAATATTAATACACACATTTTCCTGAAATGTGTGTGTAAATCAAGCCTCATATCGGCAGCTAAAAGCCTTTAGAGCACTTTTCCAGACTGAGGAACAGGTCAACGTGGTTTTATTTAAAAAGGTTTTGTGAAATACATATATTTTTTTTAATACTGATTGTTTTAAAACAGTGTTGTAATTGTAATCTAAAACTAAGACTATTAAAATAGTTTTCATTAATTAAAACGAAATAAAACATTGCATGAAAAATTGAAACTTAAAAAAGTGAAAATTAGTAATGTTGCCTACACAACTAACTGAAATAAAATATGTAAAAATGCTAAAATTACAAAAAATATAACTGAAATGAACATAAATTAAAGATAAATAGAAGTGTTAAAACATCATTATAATTAGTCTGGAAAAACAAATTATTAAAATTAAAAAAAATGTTAGATAAATATTTATAAATAATATCCCCCATTTGACAGATAGTTTAACGCAAAACACTTGATTTCTTCTTGATGAATTAAAGTAAATATATTGGTAACTCTTTACTTAAGGCCTTTATGTATAATGCAAGCTTATAATATAAAGGTATTCATAATGTACGTAGTAGAGATTATATATTTTCATAAACAATTGGAACCAGTTGAAATGCTTTATAATTAGTTGCAGATTCCTTGTTATATCTGAAGTATATTATAATTGTGGTTACAATTATTCATGAGACCTTAAAAAATGCATTATAAGGTGCATTACAAGGTCTTATTAATGCATTAAAAATACTATTTTATATAAGGGATATAAGTACCAGTGTTACCAATATATTTTCACGATTGTTGGCTACTGCTCATTTTAAAACCAAATAATAGTCAAAAGTCATTACTACCACCTCAATTTATTTACTGGCTGCTGGTTAACCAGCATCTTAAAGCTAAATAAGCATGTGAGTAATTTAAGTCCAACTGATTAACTCATATTAGTCATTTAAGAGATTTAACGCCATGTTGTCTGCAAGTCATCAGTTTAGTGAAGAAGGAACACTCAGAGTTTAATCTCCGCTGATAATGAACATACAACCTTTGTAGATATCTCTAGAGGCCCATAAATCAGCTGTTGTGTGTGTGTGTGTGTGTGTGTGTGTGTGTGTGTGTGTGTGTGTGTGTGTGTGTGTGTGTGTGTGTGTGTGTGTGTGTGTGTGTGTGTTTGTGGTCACTCAACACACTCCTATGGCTGATGATAGACTTCATTGCAGTCAGAGCTTGTTTTCAATCTCTTTGAAGTGCACGCACTTGCACATATGCTCTGACAGGTCAGGTTTTTTGTAAGGTTTTAGACACACACACACACACACACACACACACACACACACACACACACACACACACACACACACACACACACACACACACACACACGCACGCGCACACACACACAAAACTGATGCCATGGATGAAGTAGCCAACACACACACATCAAACGATGACCACTTTCACTTCTATGAATCAAGTCAGCGACCATATCAAATCAGACCCTTCAAGAATCCAACTTGTGGTTGTGATCCAACAGTCCTTGTTTCAAGAGAAAATGCCTCTCTTCTTGAACTCTTGCCTGCCCTGAGGAAGTTGGTAGCACATTTCACCCCTCCTCTGCTGTCAGATGAGCATTACTAACAAAAGTGGGCATTGAAATGATCGGAGCTAAAAAAGAATACACACCAGAAAACATGCCAGTTACGCAGCCTAACATCGACATCTCACGGCGGGGGGGTTTGACCTCGTACAAGCAGATGTCACTCGTTCTGCACTTCCTGTTTTGCTGGCTGGTGTTATTTTCAGATCAGCACACACACTCACAAACACACACAAACCGGCTCTTTTTCTAGACTCCCAAATTTACAGCGACAGCTTGCCTCCTATTGTTCTCCATTTCCCATTCTGCTGTGACTCAGGCGACATCGCTGGCCAACAGCAGTGTGTGTGTGTGTGTGTGTGTGTGAAGCTCACACTCGTCCTGACCGTGCAGCTGGTGTTCTTGGACCGGACTCGTTCATGAAGGTCAAGTGGTGTCTCAGCAGCACTGACTGACAAGCCAACATTATCCCACTTTATCAAAATCAGGCTTAAGGGCCGTTCACACCACAAACCAGGACTATAATAATGACTATGATGTTTAAAGGTAGGGTAGGCGTTTTTTATAAACACTTTTTGTTATTCTGGTTGAAACTTTCTTCACATCCTGACAGCAATCAATAATAGAAGTGGTCTAAATATTAAAACATGTACATATATCTTCCGTGGAAGTCTTAAGGCCATTGCACACTGAGTGCGAAATTCGCATCCGAAATTTTCGCACGTTAAAAAATAAATACAACCTCATGTTATGTCAATCACGCTTGCACACTGACTCCGAAACTTTCGCCCGTCATAAAAAAAATCAGATCGGGTTCGTTTTTTCTGCGTTTTTTGCATCCGTAGCAAGCAGTTTGAATGGTGTTTTGACAATTCAGAGCCACCGAATCACGAATACGTCATACGAAAATTTCGAGGACCTCAAAATTTTCGTCCAATCGTTGCATACGGTCCGAATGCTATGGTTTGATGTCCAACCAGCCTGTATTTCTGCTCGCACACACATCACACGTCAGTTAGACAGGCAGGCAGGTATAATATTAATTTATAGTGTTATTAATAATTAATAAGTCACGAATGGCATGCGTACGCAGAGCATTCGCAGCTCATATGGAAATGCGATTTTTTCGAGATCCATTCAGTTCTGCTTTGAAATCATTCATTTCTGGGAACCCGTTTCAGTTTGACCGCTCGTAATCGGATTTCTCGTGGTTTATGTCACTTTCTCATGCAATGTAATGTAGGGCTGAAACGATTACAAAAATTACATAGATTACAAAAATTCCTCGAGGCAAAAACTCTGCCTCGAAGCCTCCTTAAATTCCTATGACGCCCACTACACGGATCTATAATAGCGCGTGATACATTTTGAATTTATTTGGCGCGATGGCGGAGAGTACAGATGTCCATAACGGCAGAGAATGTCTAAAGTTTGGGATCATTACATACTTAAAAAGGAAGAGAACAAGGTGCAATGTGTCTACTGCAAAGTAGACCTGGCATACCACAACAGTACGACTGCAATGAATCAGCATCTGAACCGAAAACATCCACTCCATGCTGTTTCACCAAGCGTCGCTGAAACAAGGTAAACTAATGGTGTGTTCACACCGACGCGAATAGAGCGTCAAATACGCGTCTATCGCGTCTAGTTAGACGCTTAAACATTTGCTCGAGTTAAAAAATGTCAACGTGCGTGGAAGACGTTTGCGGCAAACGCGTACGTCTTCCAAATAGTTACAGACAACAACAAAAAATGAAATTCCCCAGCCTGCTTCTCCAAATCCACTCGTACTTTTGGGGAAGACATTTTAATCGGCTACCAAAGTAATTGAGCATAGAACATAGTTGGCACTTATACTAAATGGGTAAAAATTGCAATAAATAGGCTTAGTTTTGGAGCCAAATGTTGGAGTTGGAAAAAATACCAGTTTTTTTGTTTGTTTTTGAGAAATAAAAGCCAAATGCTTGATCATTGCAGCCACATAATTTTCGTTATGCATTATTTGTTTTGGTTGTTTAAAAACGCACAAAAAAATTATCCGATTACTCGATTAATCGATCGATTAAGTGCTAGATTAATCGATTTCAAAAAGAATCGATAGCTCCAGACCTAATGTAATGCGTAAACGTCAGACGTTGTCATTGTGGTTGTGTTGAAAATGCGTGGCGAGCATAAAACGACGCTATAACGAAGACGTTACGGCTACACACGTCAAATAATGCAACATCTGTATTGCAAACCCCTCCATGTTTTTGGCATACCAACACAACGTCATTGCCATAGAAGCCAATGCAGATATTCAGGAAATTAAAGAGCGGCATTGACACACAATCAGATCTGAACAGTGCGATACACACTACGGACAGGACAGTCAGTCATATTAGATTGGATTCCAGTCGGATAATCATATTTGGACTGACTTTTATCCTTTTATCACATTGCGCCTGGTTATGAAACGGTTCTGTATCTACTTTAAAAACATTATTCATTGTTTTGTTTTTTGTTTTTTTCAATGTGGTTACAATAATTTTGTTGAATTTTGTTATTTTGTATATAAGGGTTTTCCATATCCCATCTCATTTTGGTGACTATATATGGACTAAAAGATAACTTTATTAAATGAAAGGTGAATAATGAATCCATCTTTATTGCCTATATAAGAGAATTCAATATCTATGTGATATTAATGAGTCATTTAGTCATGCTTTTAAATTCAAAGAACAAGTAAAGAAACAGACAGGAATCGAGAAATGAACAGAAGCCAATGATTGATGTGTGAATACAAGATTGACTTCCTCTATAGAGCAAGTCACACTTGATTTCTCCTGTAAGAGTTATTTATGATCCATAGAGGTTCTGAAGTTAGTCAGCATCTGATTATAACAGCACACACACACACACACACTGCTTGTCGTACAGTGTACAGTGAGTGCTTGTTGAGAGAGAGGCCTTTTAAACTGGTTGTGCTGGTCGAACAGGTCGGGGTGTGGGAGGGCTGGAAGTGGGAGTGTGTTACATACTAGAACTTGTGTTTTTTCTGTCGGAAATAAATGTCTGACAGTCACCGCTGTGACAGTACACCAAGTTAAGCATTTATTACTTGTCTTACACCATTTCTTTTCGAGGAGAGACTGGTGAAAATCCAGGAGACTTGCATTGAATAGGAACATGAGCCAGACTTGGTTTGCTCTTTTGACTTGAGCCAGTAAATAACCACCTAGTGATCTCCTATAGCAACTGCCTAGCATAGTTATGCACTTTAAACACCTTAGCAACTGCCTGACAACACCATGGCTTCATACTGGCATGTTTTGCAGAGGCAAACACCATTTTTCAGTTCAACACAGAACTTTAAGCAAGGACTTTTAAGAGCTAGTTCTTTAGAAAACATGTTTAATCAACCCAAACAATGCATTGAGCTGATAATGTAACATCTAGAACGTCTTTAGTTGTCAAAGTAATCAATCCACGAAGCCAGTAAACAAGCAAAGGGGTTATCTGATCTAATGATGCTGGAGAGAACCGCTGAAAAACTATTTAAGAGTGGCAACAACTCCTTCACACGTTATGCTCTGCATACGTCGCATGAACTAGTGAGATATTGCACACCAAAAGCTTAAAATTATCTCTGACGTGCCAGCGTTTCTTCCTCACTGCATAATGAGTTGGCAACTACAGGAACGTATCAAGTGCTGTCAGATAATAGTGTGCATAGGTTAAATGGTGCCTTGTTCTAAAAATAGTTATTTTAAAGTACCACATTTACCACATTTACTAATAATATCACCATTAGTATTACTATTGCGCATATGACGTGACTTATTCCTTTATAAACTCAGATTTACAATTTCCACCTGTTAGATAATAAGACTGAAAGAAAAGCTGTATACAGAGACCAGAATATCAGAATTTGTCATTTTTGATCAATTTATTGTATTTTTTGCTGTAAACTATAGACTATATTGACGCATAAACTCAAGTATTTGTTGCAGATTTAACATTAATTTCTAGCATTTGACAACCAGTTTCGTTTGCAGTCAGTCTTACGCTTATGTTCACCAACTCAGTTTCCTTTGAAGCAGATTCATATTTACCATAGACTGTAAAAAGATACTTACACATATTTTCCTGCAGACACAGTCGCACAGCTTTGAAGGAAGATGTCCCTCACACACACACACACACACACACACACACACACACACACACACACACACACACACACACAAACACACACACACACACACACACACACACACACACACACACACACACACACACACACACACACACACACACACACACACACACACACACACACACACACACACACACACACACACACACACATTTTTGTGTGCATTCCACTGCACATCTGCTTGTCTGTCACTTCTATTAGTGTATCTGTTGGGCTGTTTCTGTTGAGTTGGCTCAGATACCATTGTTTGGCTTTCTGTGTAGGAGTACCAAAAATGCTTGCACACACACACACACACACACACATACATTTGTTCCAGCATTATTTATGTTACATACATAGTTCAGTCATTAAACTCTTCCAAACAGCTCATTGGTTCTCTTAAAGCCGGCTGAATTGGCCAATCGATCAGGGGCGCGTTTCCTAAAAGCATTGTTGGCCAACAATTTCCATTGAACTCTATAGGTAACGACGAAACTTGCGAGCATAGTTGGCTTCGGGAAACACACCCCTGTTTGCTCTATCTACGTAACCTATTTATTTCCATCCTGAACTGGCTCAACTCAACGCAGCGCTGTATGTGTTTTATCCAAGCCCTCCACCTTCCCCAGCACCACCTGCCTAAATCTGCTCAGGGATTCTCCCTCTGCGCTGTCCTTGCAGGAGCTTGTATGCGATTCCCTGTAAGTATTTATGTGCATGTTTTGACAGTAGCCTTCACTCATGCCAGCAGCAGCAGCGTAGCAGATCTAGTCTGCCAAGACAACGCCTTTGTACATTCCTTTCTTATCAACAAATGCGGTTTAATTCACTTCCGAGAGTTGTCATTATTGAACTGCACTATTAATGATGAATGATTACCATATTCATATACTATAGTATTGCTTCAAAGAGTACCATGAATTATTATAGTACTTTTTTTGTAAGAATATTCAGATGCGTAGCTCTCTAAAGGTCGGAAAACACCATATTGCTCAATTCTGTCTCATTTCCCTCTGGGAGCTTGAGTTCCTTTCCTGGATCTGTCAGCGTTGGGTCGACAGATCATTTCTCCAAATGCCATGCAATGCTGAAAGCTGGAATAATCCAGGGTGGAATATAGAAAATGTTCTGTTATCAGGGAAGGGAATGCTGAGGGGGGGAAATGTGGGAGTCGTGTTATTTCCTGGAATACAGTAGAGCTCTGCGGATCTTGTACTCGTCTGGGTGGGAATATGTTGAGAGCTCAGGGAAGCAAGAGCCCAAAACATGTTTGGCATCCAGGGCTGCGGTGCCAAGTTGTTCCTCTTCTCCATTTCAAGATCCTAAAAAGGGGCTGAGGAGATCCTGGACTGTGTCAGAACATGTCAGGACATCCCTCCTCATGTAAACAACTCCAGCGGGTCACTTCTGGCCGTTCTCACGCCACTCTGTTTTCTCATCTTAACTAGTAGTAAGTCGATATTGTTTTTGTGATGGCTGGTGCCGATGTCTTAGAGAGCAGGGTGCCCGATGGAACATTATACTGTATATATATATATATATATATATATATATATATATATATATATATATATATATATATATATATATATATATACTTTGTCAGAGCAAGATGGTGGCGTACCTTCTCTTTATTACCAACACAAAAATACAGCAAGGGTTTTAAACTCTACTTCCAGAAAATTAAGAGCTAGCTATATTGTGGTATTTCGCCTCGTTTCTCACTGGCAAACGCGTAAATTAAAATTCTGAGCTTCCCACTCGTACTTACAACTTTGTGGTGGCGTTCATGTGCGTTCAACTCTTATACAATCTTTTTTTATATGATTGAACGCACCAATAAAGCATCTTAGTTTGACATCAAGGACTACAAACTGTGCTGTCAAAATAAAAGTCCCGCTTCTGTCACATCAGCCAAACAGAAAACTCATTGGCTGTGTCTGAAATCTCCCACTACTCACTATATAGTGGACTATATACTGAGCTCGCCATTTTGTAGTGCTGTCCGAATGTATAGTGATGATTATTATACCCTATATAGTCCACTCAATGTTTACCAGAATGCATTTTGAAAAGTAGTGTACAACCGATGGTCACTAACCCAAGCCCTACATACCATCATTCATTGCGCTGATCGTAAAAATGGAGGATGGACGTCAAGGAGAGCAGCGCGACAATACGAATTAGCATTCTCATCCTTTGGCGTCATATAGGTGACGCCATATGACATTTCGTCGAAATCTTACGCACATGGCACCCTTTAGCGTCAATATAACACGCACTGTTATGGGTAGGTTTAGGTCTGGGGTAGTGTTAGGTTATGACGCCTTGGGATCTGCGTCTCATATTGACGCTAAAGGATGCCATGTGCGTAAGATTTCGACGAAATGTCAAAAGCGTCACATGTATGACGCCTTGGGATGAGAACGGGCTGCGAATTTGCGACAGTAATGACAGTAGTGTCCGAAAGTGGTGTTTCTATTATGCTGGTGAGCTCACTATATAGTGCTCTACTCCCTACCCCATACATAGTGGTTAGGGAGGGAGTAGTGGTTTGAGTGGAGATTTCGGACACAGCCATTGAATATGTGATAATTAAAAAATGGAAAATATCGGCTGATATGTGTCATCTCTTTTGATCACATTTCTGATTCTGCTTCTCAGATTCTTCCTCTTGCATAACACAGCAGCTCAGAGGTACATGTTGTTCCTCACCGTTGAAGTCATTCGTGAGTCATTTTCCACGCTGCTCATTGGTCTGCTGCAGAAAGCCTTTTTGTTCGGAGATTTGTGTCAGAATAAAGGTGACAAAGCAGTCACAATTCACAGGAAAACAATAGTAAATGTGCTATGGGGCGGCAAAAGGGCATGAGTCACAATTTCTGAGGCTCTAGATCTTGCGAGTGTGGGAATATTTTGTATTATCTCTCTCACAGCTATTTTGGGGAGTCGTTATTGGAAATAAGTGGGAAAGAGTTGGGAAATACTGAAAACTCAGGTTGAAGTGCTTGTTTAACTCTTCAGATCAGAAACATGTCGAGCACATTCATAAACATGCTGGTTTTACCTGGGCAATATGCCAGAGCGGCATGAGTGACATCAGTGCTGTGGTAGCCCAGATATGCAGAAACCTACATGCACTCGGATGGTTTTTGTGAGTGTGTTTGTGATTTTCCTGTCTGCTTGATGTAAGGGTGAGGCATTGCGTCCCATTAAGTCACTGGTACCATGCAAATATTCTTAAAGCTGCATGCAAAAGTTATGGAAATCAGGCCAACTTTATATCTCTGTGGAATGAGCCGTAAGGGGAACATGCACTTGCACTAATACACACACACATCTCTCTCTCTCTCTCTCTCTCTCTCTCTCTCTCTCTCTCTCTCTCTCTCTCTCTCTCTCTCTCTCTCTCTCTCTCTCTTTTTCTGCATTTTCATCTTCTTCCCTCTCCCACCAATGGAAATGTCCTGTCAGTGTTTTGATAGAGAATGAATTATTATGAATTATTATTATTATTAAATCAAAATGATGGAGGGTGACCGGGGCTAGTTTGAAACATTTTCATTTTTGCATTGTGTGACTTTTTTTAAAAATCATTAATTAGAACATTAAACCATTGTATTATGGCTAAATATATTTGTATTACTTTATTTTGTTTTTCCTTAATGTCACAAAATATTAAAATAATTGAATGAGAATTATAATGAATCAGAAGACACGCATTTTTAAAAAGTATAAAAAACTAAAAGCAAAATGATGGTGATAAGAATTTTGTGTGTTGTGCTTAATTGTCATGAAAATATTGTCACGATGCAAATAATAAGCAATAAACTGACAATAAAGACATTTACAATGTTTCCAAAAGTGTCTGTTTTATATAAATACTGTTCTTTTGAACTTTCTATTCACCAAAGTATCTTGAAAAATTGTTTAGTTTACACAAAAATATTAATCAGCTCAAATATTTTCAACACTTGTTGAAACCAAAAATGTTTCTTGATCATCAAATTATCATATTAAAATGATTTTTGGAGGATCATGTGACTGAAGTAATGATGCTGAAAATTCATTTCAATATTTTACAACATACTTACTTTAAATTGTAATGATATTGATCTTATGTTTCTCCTATTCATGTAGTTCTTTCGCCATAATAGTACGTTTTTAAAAACATTATAATAATAAATGTGTGTGTGTGTGTGTTTCTGTCCATCCAGAAGAGTCACGGTCTCGTCCCACGGGCCCCGTCCCCATGGACTTGCGTGTAGGCGAGCGTCTGGTGCGTCCAGGTTCGGACACGGCCTTCCTGTCCCCTCTGCACCCGCCCCTGCTGATCGGCCCCTTCAGCGCGCAGCACTGTTCCCAGTACAGCCAGTCGCAGCTGCAGCACATACAGGTACAGTACCTGTGACACACGATACCTCCGAGACCACTGCCGTACACTGCCTTCAATTCAATCCAGTCAGTCACACACTGATTTAAACACACACCTCCCTTAATGTGATTTAGCCTAGTAGCACACACTCCTGTCACCAATTCTTGTTTGTGCTGGAACATAATTATCATCATCCAGTCATTTAAAGTTAGGGCTGGAGGGACTCTGTTACTCTGCAGACGTTTTCCATGCTAAACAGCAACATTACACACTAAAGAAAGTTGAACATGTAAAAAGCATAAAAGTTACTCTTTAAAACAAAATATGATGCTTTCTTTTGTACCTTTTTTCACAACAAAGAAAACAGAATGAAATTCTGTACAGCTGAAACTATTGATAATTCATGTACATGATTATGCGATCGCATGATTTAATGCATAATCAGCCAAAGTCCACATATTTATACAGGGGCATTTTTTCAAATACGGCACACTTTAGCCGCATAAATTGCAGATTTCCGCGCAAAATATGAGGGGCTTGCATGATTTCATAATCCCCGCATTTTCGTTGCAAAAAAGTCTCATATATCTTAGCAGAAAGTTGAAAGATGTTGCGTTTGCTTCACACAAGAGCCGCCGTTTCTCCTGTTGCCATGGGAACGTTATGAATTGACGTAATTACGCGACGTGAACATCATCGAAAAGCTGTGAAGCACACAATTTTTTTTATTTTTATTCCTTTTTACAGAAGTTGTTGCATATTCCTCTTGTAAAGCTACAGAACTTGTTTGACTCATCAATGTTTTGTAAGTTTGATGTGTTTATTAAGATCTGAAATAAAACAAGATGAACTGAAATATTCCAGCACTTTCTGTGATGTAGTGCTTGATTATCATAGGAAGTAATAAGAAATGACTCTTTCATTGAGGTAGTAGTCTAGTGAGAACAGGGTGTCGGGAATCACTGTTTTTTTTCTTTTTCATCAAACCGCAGTTTTTGCAAGTTCCCGCAATTTCATCGCATAAAATTGCATAAATATCCCGCATATTCCATCGCATTTTTTAAGAAAACGTGCCGACTGACAAATAGATTTATTATTGTAATTTGAAGTGGGCACTTAATGAACTTGATAAGCTAGTTAGCATTGTGATGTCTAATTATGATGTTATCCTCTTTTTGCAGCAGTATAATATGGAGCAGCATCTACGAGACCAGGAACAAGCGAAACAACAGCTACAGCAACTCAAACACAAGGACAAGAGTCAGCAGAGTGAGTGACACACAGACTTACTGTGAACTCGCATAGCAACACTGCTTTATAACAATGAGACTACACTTATTATGCTAGGCTAGGGCTGGGGTTACGTTGATTAGTATGATAGAAACTGTTTCTGTTTTTCACTATGAGTTTCTGAAGTTCATGTCATTTCATGAATGAGATGCCTTTAAAATGAAGCACTTAAGACTATTGATCACTCAATGTGACTAATGTGCATTTTTAGCCTCAAGATGACTGGATGATATATTTTGATCAACATGACTTAAGCAAATAGTAAAGTGGAAAAAAGCAGACAATTGTACAAAATCAATCGCATGAATGGAATGTACCAAACAATGGCAAACGACAAATGACTAGATGATGTGGAGGTTGAACAAACAGAGATATTTTGAGATCTTCAGTTTTGATTTGAGATATGTATCAAGGTCACTGAGAAATGCTGTATTATGTTACGCCAATGCCCTTTTTAATAATACCTCAACTAAAACAGGGCCACGGCTTTTTCAGGAAATGGCTCTGAGAGTAAAAACAAAACTTTGTGGTTGAAAACACATGGGAGGAGTTTCGTCTCCTCTGAACATGGGAACCCTGTTGTTCTATAAAGGTGATTTACTGTCACACTGCTGCTGGTGACCTGCCAGTTACAGCAATTACAGATCGTGCGGATACCATACAGTACCAGACCGTGCCCTACAGTACCAGACCATACCATACAGTACCAGACCATGCCATACAGTACCAGACCATGCCATACAGTACCAGACCATACCATACAGTACCAGACCATACCATACAGTACCAGACCATACCATCCAGTACCAGACCATACCATCCAGTACCAGACCATACAGTACCAGACCGTGCCATACAGTACCGGACCATACCAGACCATGCCAGACCATACCATCCAGTACCAGACTATACCATACCAGACCATGCCATACAGTACCAGACCGTGCCATCCAGTACCAGACTATACCAGACCGTGCCATACAGTACCAGACCGTGCCATACAGTACCAGACCATGCCAGACCATACCATACAGTACCAGACCATGCCAGACCATACCATCCAGTACCAGACCGTGCCATCCAGTACCAGACCGTGCCATACAGTACCAGACCGTACCATCTAGTACCAGACCATACCAGACCATGCCATACAGTACCAGACCACACCATATAGAAACAGACCACACACCGTGTGTGTGTGTGGTAGAATTACTCCATTGTGATCATGACAGTCTTGTCATTCCAGAGCTGTGTCATGCTGCAGCGCTTGGTCCCGCAGGCAAAACATTAATACCACTTTTGTTGCTGTTTATTTTTCATTGAATGAGAGCATTACTTTTCCTTTTGAGTCACGTTACACTGTTAGAGTTAAACAACATCTGGAGTGTGTAATCTACTACCACCAGGTTTGCTGATAAACTGCCCAATAAGCAGAGAATGATTTGTTGTAACACCCAATACTGTTCTTGTAAAGTCTAATCAAATGTATTATTACGATCAATTGCTCTCTCAAAACACGTTTCTGCATATCCTGCATATCCTGCGGTCTCAATCAGAGGTGTGTAGGCGTCACACAGGTGTCTCTCGCTGATGATAAATCACTGCAGCTGCAGGCTTTTATCAGCTGATAAGATTGTTGTTAGAGAAAGTAGCTGCAGAGAAGTAAAGTTAAATTGAGTTGTGCAAACAGTAACCGTGTCAATATTGACCTCATTGGTTAGAGCCACTGTGACGTGGCCGCCCTGGAAGGACAGGGAGGCACTGAGTCAACATACAGTTTCCTTCCCTCGACCCCAGAGCAACCTCGGACACACAGCTTCACTAAACTGCTCAACCACGCTCACAGACACAGCGCTGGCAGTTTGATGTGGGAGAAAACTGCCATTTTAAAACGGTTCAGTGACTAGTTATGAATTATTTTCATAATAATAATAATAATAATAATAATGGGCTAGTCCAGAGCCAGTTAAACTAAATAAACTAAACTAAAATACTGTATATTAAATAAAATATTAAATAAAATAAAATATAGAATAAAGTAATACAATTAAATAAAATAAAATAAAAAATAAAAAAATAAAATAAAATCAAGATTAATTAATTAATTAATGCAGAGAAAAGCACTATATACATTTAATGAATTACTATTATTATAATTAATTATTACTATTAAATAAATAATTTAAATAAAATTAAGCAATACAATCGATTAAAATAGTATTCCTGGGACTCTTTCTCTTTTTAAAAAAAAGTTTTTAAAAATTTTAAAAACATAAGTTTGGGAATATTTCATTGGCCTGATTGAAGGCAACATTCTCTAAAAATATGAAAGATTAGTAAAAAATTAATGTCCTTACTTTAGTTACATAAAATGACTTAGTCCAGGGCAAACTAAACTAAACTAAAATACTTACTAACTAACTAAAGGAATAAAATAAAATAAAGACTTGTAAAAAAAATAAAAAAATTAAATTAAATTAAATGAAGAAATTAATACAAATAAAAAAAAATCTATTTTTTGCATTGCCGCTTTAAAAAAAGGGGGGTTTGGCATGACTTCATTGGCTGGTTGTATTGATTGAGGGATAAACTCTAGAAATACTCTGAAGTATTAAAATAAATTATATTTCAATAATAAAAATAATAATAATATTTTTAAAAATCAAGCAAATAAACACCTGACAAATGTCTGACACTCAAAATCTTTTTTTTTTTTTTTTTTTTTTTGCAATGCAGCTTTGTTTAAACCAATTGAGTAAAACATTGTAATTTCATTGGCTGTTTGTATTGATTGACAGGTGCTGTGGCCAGTGCGTTGGTGAAGCAGAAACTGGCACAAGTGATTCTGAAGAAACAGAAGCAAGCGGTCCTGGAGAGGACGAACTCCAACCCCCTGAGCACCGCATCGGTGGCCTACCGGTTAGCAGACACTCTCACTGCCGCCCACAGCTGTTAAAGTGCACATGTGCATAGATCCATGTGCTTATTTTCACCTCTTGTGTTCTGGCAGGGAGTTGGTTCCAGATCCCAGCGCTCCCCTACAGCCGCTCCTGCCCTCCACCAAACCATCTCTCATAGAAGGATCCGACGAACCCACGAACCTGAGACGAGCACGTACGTCACCCTCCAACATACACATACTCATTCATCAAAGCATGACATCACCATCTACATTCAGATCACACACACACCTGAGAGCAGGGGGCAGGGCAGGTGTGTGTGTGTGGAAGCATTCCAGCGCCGCTGCCTTGATCAAACACACTCCCAGCGCCTCGCTCTGCCTCCAGGCTGCACGCTGTTAACAAGGCCTTTCTGAACCTCAGAAAGACGAGAACACTCCCGGCAGCCAGTCATTATGTCATAATAACTATGACTGGACGTCCAGTAAAGTCCCAAGTATACTTGTTTTTGTACGCATACTCTAGCCTAGCGTATGCTCAATTCTCAATTTGATAGCGTGCGCGAACGCATGTTCTCTAGAAAGTTTCATCTTTGACCAGTGTCTTCGCTATTTTTCTCCAGAAGTTATGACCAATAAAAATGTCTGTATTCTTATAAACTAAAGTTGCGCCTCTCCCTTCACACAAGCACTTGTCAATGTGAACGTCTGTTGCAGTCTCCGGTATTTTGTTGTTTTTGTTGTTGTTCCGTCTGTTTAGTGTTGTTTTCTAGTCAAACAAATAGTGTGTACAAAGTATGTGCGGTTACAAAAAGTGTCACTTAAAAAAAATCAGTAATATTCAGGTGATAAAATGTGCATCAATAAGTGGACCCTCGCAGACACGTAAAAACCATAGACTGTAAAAAAATATGGACGTAGTGTCCATGACATCACCCGTAGTTTTCTGAAGAGTGATTTTGAAGCCTAAAATGGGCGGAGCCAATGGTCGCCATCTTAGCAGCGCATCACTCCCGGATAACTGGAAACGGGCAAAGGGGCGGGTTAGCTGAGGTGACGTGACACTAACAGACAGCAGACAAACGGCTAGTCGTGACAGCAGAGCAATCCACCTGTCAATCAAGTGGCCACGCCCTTAATTATGCAGAACTGTAAGGCTTAATATTTAAACGGATGAGTTATAAAAAAGTTCACACCCCTCACAGTCGTCATGACGGGCAAAATTAGCTATATAGACCAAAACCACTTTTTGCACCAGGCTGTAAACATATTTTTTTCTGCTGTAAAGTTGGGCATATTAACTTGAGGGTTTATGTGATTAACTCTCCGTTGGAGTCTGCCTCTAGTGGCCGGTCGATGAATTGCAGGTTAAGACACTTCCGTGTCGGATTCAAGAGAGAGACCAGAAGGTTGGTAAAAACCTGAAGAATGCTTTTGGCTTTATAATCAAAAGTCTTTGTTCTGCAATTTGTTTTATTTTTTGGTTTAGATTTATTTTTTTTTAGCTTGTTTATTAGTGCTAAAGCAATCAGCACTTAATAATTGCTCATTCTTAGCTCTAAACCCATAACTGGAAAAGACCTGTTCACTCAAACAAAAATTGAGTCTGGTTTTTGTATGTGATTTGTCTGTCCAAATCGATGTGTGATAAAACGCAAGACGGTCTTAAATAAAATGCAAACTCACTCCCTGACAGTAGGTGGCGCTTATGGAAAAGCAGAAAAACCCCAGTTCTGCATTCTTCCTCGCTTAGCAAAATAGTCTGTTTTCACAAACTAGTCGTAGTTTTATCTAACAGCAGCAGCTCTGGGCATGTGACCAAAAGCTTGAATCTCATTGGCTGGCCATTTTTCTTCACCTCTGTCGCACTGACAGCATACAAATGTTTGTGTCGGTCTAAACAGATTCATTATCAGCTGTTACTCAATTGTTTATCGCACCAAAGTTTTGCACTGAATATTCGTCTTGTTGTGAAAAGGCCTGAGGTATAGCACTCAGAACACGTTAGTAACCGCATAGCATCACCTAGCAACCAATCACAACAAACCTTCCACTGGCAAACACCACTCACATTTTCTTTAGAAAATATAAAAGCTATATTGAAACTATCATTCAGTTTTCAGTGTAGAACAGAACATTTTGCAGAAGTTTTCAAGTAGTCCTTGAGAGAGTTTCCAAACACTTGACCTGTCCACTTCATATCAGTTCGGTGCCGTCTGTCAGGATCACTTTGTGCTCGATAGTCAAACATTTAACATGATAACCACAAGATGCTGCGCAGAACAATGTCATTTACTGGTGAAGTTGAGTAAGTCCAGCTGTGGAGGTACGGTTTTCAACATGTCCTCTTGCCAGAACTTAAGGCTGATGGTGTAAGTGTGTTTTTAAAATGACTAAAACAATTAGTAGGAAGTAGAGAAGAGATTTCGGAACCGTTGTCTTTTCTGAACCAGAAACAAAAGCATTGATCTGTATCTGTGTGATCGAAGGAAGTAGATGCTACATTTACATATAAATAGTTAGGGATGTGCAAAACTACCTACCTAACTATCGAAAATCAACCAATTGGTGGGTCATTTGAATAAGTAGTGGACTAGTTGGTTTTAAAGGGATAGTTCACCCAAATAAAGATCTTTCTAATGAAAGCTGAAAGGTTTCTGTTCCTACATTTATGAAGTCGTCTATCCCTCTAAAACTGACTCTTCAAAAATCCATAAAGAGATCGCAAGTAATTCATATCAATCAACCAAGTCTTCTGAAGAGACACAATCCATTTATATGATGAAAAGATTGAGATTCACATATAAACATTCATCAACGCACATACATAGAGCACATTAATTATACTAAACCAAAGGTTCAAACGTGCTTGCTTGACGCGTCAGTAGAGATCTCACTGGTTCTCACACGATTAAAGTCCTGAGGCGTTTCATGAGATATACAGACGCTAACTGACGCAACTATAGCATGCTATACTCGCTAGTCGGCTGTTGCGTCACTAGTTACCCAACCTGACCCGTGCTAAATGTCAATTTGGCTTATTTGTGTTGACTCTCAAACAATCTACTTTAAATCTCAGGTGTTGCCGGACAGTTATTGTAACCCACGGGTTTTCTGTGAACACATTGCTGGTTGTTTGTCGTGGTTACGCAGCTTTATTTGATGGTGCTGTATACGGATGTTATTTGGCGTCATAAATTGCTACTTTTAAACAGCGCAGGGACACAACACATTGTCCCTCAAAGTAAAAGAAAAATCATGTTTATTGAACAAACAAACAACAATGGACCCTGCAAAAGTACAGTAGACGAGCTAGTTGACAGATACTATACTACACAAAGTTTGTCATCCTTTTTGCTTATGCTATTGTTTTTTGTTGTTGTTCTTTCTTGTCCGCAGGGTCAGAGCCCAACCTGAAGGTGAAGCACAAGTTAAAGAAGCACCTGAACACCCGGAAGAGTCCGCTGACCCGTAAAGAGAGCGCGCCGCCCACCGTCAAGCACCGCGGCCCGGATGCTCTGGGTAACTAAACCAGCATGTTCTCATGCAGACCCGCTGCCAGCTAAAGTAACATAGTTAGATTCATATTTTTCACCAGGACAAGGAAATATTTCTCAACACTTAGGTCACTTATTCACAACTCTTCACACAGTTCATTCAGCTTGGCACAGCAGCTCATTTCACGTTCAAAATGCACTTAAACTACCAAAACACTTCATTCATGTCTCAAATCAACTCATTCTTCCATAAAGGGTTTCACTAAACACAGTTTTGCAGCTGACCTTATTTCATATGCGTTTGTAGGAGATTCCATTTCAGTGAGTGAAGAGAATTTAAAGTCCCCCTGTTGTGAAAATCAAGGTTTTAATGTTGTTTATGTGGTGTTTTTAATATGCTTTAAGACAAACCATGTGATAATTCATAAGTCGACAGCATTGCTGAGTATTTTCTCCTTAAAACCTGTGAACCAAAGACAGTCTCAAAAACACGGTTTGAAATCGCTGGTGTTTCTGACGTCACAAACTACCTTGTAACCAATCAGATCAACACGAGTGGATCTCTGAGTGAGTGAGTGAGTGGAGGCGGGGATCATTTCCATATTCATAGATCCACGTTTACTAAATGAGGCAAGGGTGTAGAGTTACGTTCAAGCTATTTTAAGGCATAAAGCATTTTTTTTCAAGGAAACAACTTTTAAAAATGTCATTTTGGTGATCAAAGATGAGTTTTAAGGGATAAAATGTCTGACTACAGGGGGACTTTAAATAAATTAAGTGCACAGTAGAGAATTTACTGGTATCTGCGCCAATATTTACTGCCCCAAAAGGCACGTTAGTTAAACGTACTAAACGTATGTTTAGTAAATCTGGCCCTCAGACTGCCGTTCTGCTCAGTGTGTGAAGAGTTTTAAAAAAGTAAACCGTGTGATGCATGTGTGTGTGTGTGTGTGTGTGTGTGTGTGTGTGTGTGTCTCAGACTCGTCCCCCAGCAGCAGTAGCACTCCAGTGTCGGGCTGCAGCTCTCCCAACGACAGCCTGCCCAATGAGAACGGAGCGCTGCCCGCGGCCGCCAGCCTGTGCCATGAGGTAACCGTCCTCACACACACCACACACACTCCTCAGCAGAGCGTCTCAGGTGCACCTTGGCTCCCTTATAATGGGACGTCCTGGTAATGCAATTGCAGATCCAAACAATTATGGAAAATGACTCATTATGTAATAATGCAGTCCGTTTAAGTGAAGTTAGCTTCTCCCTTTTTTCAAAAATACAATCTGTTACGGAGAGGACAAACTCCCAGCCGAACACACACACACGCCCACGCGCACCGAGGCATGATGGGACAGTTCTGTAATATTGCTGTGGTGGGAGTTGTTTGTGCTCGACAAGGCTTGTTTCAGGAGGTTTGCGCCGCCCTTTGGCATAATGACATGTTTTAAACAAAGACACTGGAGAAGGACAGCTGCAGGCAGCTGCCAGGACACCCAATCTCCCGTTTCCATCCACAGCCTCCTCCTCGCCGTGTTACTCTGCGCATAAATGCAGGAGTCTCTGATGGGTCGCACGCGGGAACCCCGTCCGCTCGCACGCACACAGACACACTGCCAGAGTTTCTGTTAGGGGACGATATTTGCCCAGTGGAAATTAGTTAGCTTTATTACGGCATTTTTCAACAAAGTATCATTAATACTTAATTTGCATTTATTCATTGAAAAATATTCTCAAGTGAAATTTCACTTATGGCTGATAATTATAAAACAAATCAACATCAAATATAAAGGTAGCTGTAATGTATATGCACAAATACAGTAATGCTTTAAAAATATATCATAAAATAAATGTAGTAATTATAAAATTATAAAAATAAAAAGTATTTAATTAAATATTAAATATAAAAAAAAATATTAAATTATATATATATATATATATACATATATATATATATATATATATATATATATATATATATATATTATAAAACATAAACGAAAAATCCTTTGCTGCAATAAATTAAAAAATATATAATAAAATTAATGTATAAAAATTATATTATAAAATTTTATATGCACAAATAATGTATATATGATGTATAAAATGTATAAAAAATATATGATGAAATAAATATGTGAAAATATATATTATAAAACATGATATGCACGAATAATGGTTTGCTACAATAAATTAAAAAATATATGATAAAAGAAATGTATAAAAATATATTACATGATATGCATGAATAATGCTTTGCTATAATACATGTGTGTGTGTATGTGTATATATATATATATATATATATATATATATATATTCATCCATATGTTTTAATATATATATATATATACAAATATATATTATAAAACATATGGATGAATAATGCTTCTCTACAATAAATGTAAAAATATATAATAAAATAAATATATAATAAATTATATTATAAAATATATGATGAATATATGAATAAAGCTTTGCTAGAATAAATAAAAATATATATTATAAAACAAATATATAAAAATGTATATTATAAATGCTTAATAATGATTGAATACAAAAAATATGTTAGATTATATAAAATCTCTACGGTCTACCTCCCAGTAGATTTGAATGAAATCACTGATCCAAGTGTTTGAGTTTGCATTAAGTGTGTTCAGAGCTGATTTTAGTTTTTTTTCATAATATAACCCAACATATTAGCAGCTTTGGGTCCATCTATAGTCTGTCTATAGAAGTCCATCATAGGTCTAAAAAAATATATCACATGGTAGATAACATGAAATATCAGTTAATGTTGTGTTATTTTCCTCCCTGATAGCGGTTTAACGTGTGTGTGTGTGTGTGTGTGTGTGTGTGTTTGTGTGTGTGTGTGTGTGTGTGTGTGTGTGTGTGTGTGTGTGTGTGTGTGTGTGTGTGTGTGTGTGTGTGTGTGTGTGTGTGTGTGTGTGTGTGTGTGTGTGTGTGTGTGTGTGTGTGTGTGTGTGTGTGTTTCAGGCTCAGAGGCTGCTGTTGCAGGACGGGTCTCTCGCTCACTTCACAGTGCAGAATCCGTCCAGTCTGCCCACCATCACGCTAGGCCTCCCCGCTAACACCAAGGTATCGCAATCAATCGCCATCATACTCCCCTGAAACCGTCATGAAAGTCTACCTTTTATAGGAATATAGATTTGAAGTACACATTCAATACAGTCAAGCACACTTTGTTTCACAAGAGTTTAATACCCAAGCTACATGTTTTAAAAATATAGCATGCATTACTTTTCTGTTTAGAAAACGATTCGAATATAGATAATTTGGGTCTTAGATGGTTATAAGTCAATATAGCATTCCAGCCTTGTTGAATATGAAACAATATTGGATCGGATTGAAAATTGCAATTTCGATGACAAAACTGCATTGCTCCCATTATAACCAGCAAAGCTGTGGACACTGCAGGCTGCTCAACATCTGTACTGGGGTGTAGGCTAGCTGTCATGCTAACAGTGCCAGGGAAAACTCACGTCAACATTAAAAACACCACTTTCAGTTTTAAAATCAGCCACAAATGAACGCCAGCCTCGGCCAACTAACACGAGAGCAAGTGAAATAAAAGTAGCAAACGTGTTGCTTTCCATATAAAAGTAATGAATTAACGCATTTAGCTTCGACATCAAGTGTTAACACAAAACCGTGCCAAAATTGTTTTTTTGAACGAAATTTAATTTTGATGGTTTCATGCTCTTGGCACCCTATAATTCTCCTCGTGAAACTCATATTTAATGTATTCTGGTTCATATTTTCTTAGTTGCATTAATGACTTAGTTGCAAAACATGGACAGGTCAAAGTGTCTGAATAATTTTTGGTCGCAATTTTTTATAAACTTTACTTGTAGTCAATGTATGAAGAATTTTTGGGTGTAATATGTCACAGTTTACTTTATTTTGCTCTCCTCACTTACATAAATGAACTATAGTGTCCTGCACCCACTAGTAAACTAGTAGACTGTAGTGTCATCATCTGTTTTGAGGCTGAACTCAAAGCTAGTGTCATGTTGTAAAGCGCTGGCCGTGTCTCTGCAGGCGGAGAGCGAGTTGGGTTCACTGAAGCTGGGTCGTGTGCCGGTGGGACCGGGCGCTTCTTCGCTGCTGGTTCCTCTGGGTGTGGAAGACCAGACGGGACAGCTCATGCAGCCCGTCCTCATCCTGGAGCCCTCTGGACTCGTGCACGCCCCGATGCTGGCCGGTAAGATCAGCCGGATCACACACTCTAGAACTATAAGCTTGATGAGTGCGCCATCTAGTGCTCACTCCCTCACACCACAGGGAACAGCTGTAGGGAATAATATGCCAGTTACAAAATTTACTGTTTTTTTTTTGCTATTTAAAAAAAATATATATATCTTTTTTTTAGATTGGATTTATTGTATATTTATATTTATTATTTTATATTGATAGTTAGACTAGTTTTATTTTATTTTATTTTATGCATTAGCAACCCAGCACTGGACAAGCATTAATTCAGCAAGAATACATTAAATTTGTCACAAATGACAAGAAATACATTTATAATGTTACAAAAGATTTATATTTTAAATAAATAATGTTCTTTTGATCCGTTTATTCAAGAATCCTGAAAAAGTATCACGTTTTCCACAAAAATATGAAGCAGCATAACTGCTTTCAACATTGATAATAATAATAATCATTAATATTTCTTGGGCACAGTAATGATACTGAAAATTTAATTATATATATATATATATATATATATATATATATATATATATATATATATATATATATATATATATATAATATAGATAAATCCTTTATTAATCCCCAGTGGGATTCATCTTTGATCACAGGAATAAATTACATGTTAATAGATATTCACATAGAAAACAATTATTTTAAATTGTAATATTATTTCACAATATTACTGTATTTACTGTATTAATGCAGTTTTAGTGAGCATAAGATACTTCAGTCAAAACCATGAATAAAGCTTACCAACCCCAAACTTTTGAAAGGTATTGTATATTATAATAATATTTTTCATAGATTATTATATTAATCAGATTTTAATAATCTTAGTTATTTCTTATTCTTAGGTAAACGAAAACCTCCTAAATGTTAAAAAAGCTTAATAAACAAAATCCAACCATAAAAAATGTAAACATGTATTACAAATCTGTATTTTTTGTGTTTATGATTCCACCACCGAGCTCACGATGATATGCTAAAACGGTTATATTTCAGCCATCGTGGATCGTTTTATGTGTTTATGTTCTCCTTTCGTGTGATCTGTGGCATGATATTTTGACATGCAGCTTGAATATTGTGCTTTGATCTGCTGAGATTGTAAGCAGCTTTGCCTGTGATCAGTTCCAGGTCTGGGTCCGGTTCCTCTGCAGTTCAGCGCGTCTGGTCCTCATAAGCCCCTGAGCCGCACGCGCTCGGAGCCGCTGCCCCAGAGTCCCCGGGCCCTTCACCCGCACCTGCTCCAGCACAGCGCTCAGCTCCTCGAGAGGCTCAAACAGCAGACGCACCTGGGCAAGGTGCTGACCGCCACACACTCCTCACTCCAATCTCACTTATTTTATACGGTTACACCATATAGCCCACTTTAGGCATTCTGCTAACTATAAGTTATGTTGCAACTACATTTCAACTAACCCTAATTAGAGTATTAGGATTCAGGTTAGTAGAATAAGTACTTAAAGGAACACTTCGACTTTTTGGGACTTTAGCTTATTCACTGTATCCCCCAGAGTTAGATAAGGCCATACATACCTTTTTCATCTCCGTGCGTGCTGTAAGTCTTTGTAAGTCTACCCACCGCTAGCCTAGCTTAGCACAAAGACTGGATGTAAATGGATAAAGCAAAATAACAAAATAATGAAAAAGGTATGTATGGACTTATCTAACTCTGGGGGATACGTTGAATAAGCTAAAGTCCCAAAAAGTCGAAGTGTTCCTTTAACTAATGTTAAAAACCTTGGGCCCTATCATACACCCAGCGTAGGCGCGATACAAGTGTGTTTTGCTAGTTTCAGCCCGGCGCAGTTTTCATTTTCACGTCCTGCGCCACATTGTTTAAATAGCAAATGCATTTACTCCTATTTGTGCTCCCATGAGCCACTGGTCTGAAAACGAGGTGTGTTCAGGCGCACTGTTGGGGTGTTGCTATTTTGAGGTGACTGAAATAGACTTTAAATAACAAAGAAAATATTTCCCTATTGACTTTGGTCAACTTGACTTTCGCCGTTGGTCAATGGTGCAATATTTTTTTTGGCTATTTAAAGAACCCCGTTAGTAACGTGCACCTATAGACGGTCCATAAACGTCGTACACTGCATTATTACACACACACTCTGCTTATTACACACAACACACTCTGTTTATTACACACACACTCTGCTTATTACACACACACACTCTGCTTATTACACACACACACTCTGCTTATTACACACACAGGGATGCGCAACAGCACACAAACATACCAAATATTAAAGATAAAAGGATTACAATGTAAAATATTATTATTGTGTACATAAAGATATGATGAATCCGGCTTGTCCCGTAGATGTTCTGCTAGCGCTTTAGCCTCGCGCTCGAGCAGAGCCGGTTTCTCTCTAGAGATGCGTTCAGTTTTTCCGCTTACAAATCCCGCCATGAAAATAGCGAATCCGCCATGGCGCGAGCGCAACTGGTATTTAAAGTGAATGGGAGATGAGACTCTGATTGGTTTATTACACGTCACGCCCAAAACACACCCATTACTCACTAAGAGAATAGGGACAGCCCTTTTAGACCAGCGCCGGGAGTGCAGACCATTTTTTCATCGTTAAACTAGCAAAAGTGGATTCGGACACGCCCTAACTGCACTTACAACGTTTACATCGTTAAAATAGGGCCCCTTAACCTTATTAAAAAGTGCTATCAGATGAAGTATTCAGGATTTTAGTACAGTACACTATAGTAAATGACATTGAGAGGATGTGTGTGTGTCCTCCAGCTGATGTCGAAGTCCAGCGAGAAGCCTCGTCTGCGGCAGATCCCATCGGAGGACATGGACTCGGAGGAGGGGGGCCCGTCAGCGGGGGGGGACACCCATCAGGGCCGGATCAGGGCCGAGTCCCAGCGAGAGATGGAGAACCAGGAGGAGCACATCAACCTGCAGCACACACTCATCCTCAACCAGGTCAGAACACACACACTCTGGTGAACAAGCGCTGGAAAAATGTTGTTGCAAAATAATTTGTGTTACAGGTGAGGGGGAAGCCGAAAATTAAAAATGACATTCCAGTGATTGTTTATGGGTGAATTTCACAAAAACACATCTGAGTAAAAAAGTCTTTGTTTTTTAAATACGCTCACCAAGACTTATTTGAACAATATTATTCAAATTTAACATTTTAAAATACTGGTTTCTATGTGAATATATGGTAAAATGTAATGTATTCCTGTGATCGAAGCTGAATTTTCAGCATCATTACTTTAGTCTTCAGCGTCACAATTATTATGATATGCGGATTTGATGCTCAAGAAACATTTTGTATTATTATTAATGTTAAAAAATGTTGTGCTGCTTCATATTTTTGTGGAAACCATGATACATTTTTTTGTCAGCATTCTCTGATGAATAGAAAAAGTTAGAAAAAAATGAAATCTTTTGTAATGTTATAATTTCTTCATGTTGCATTTATTGCATCCATGCGGAATAACAGTATTAATTTCTTAAAAAAATATAATCTTGACTGACTCCAAACTGTTGATCAATAGTGTAGATAATCGGAAAATCTGGAAAAAAAAATTGTTTTCTTGTATAAAGAAAAGCCATTCTTATTTGTAACCTTAAGATTTTTTTAACACCAATTGTGAATATTGTCATTTATGTTTATATTTTAAATAATTATTTTGCATATATTTGCTGGCTGAGGCAATCCAGATGTTTTTTTTTTCTTTCTTTGTTGTATGTTAATGTGTCTTTTGTTGTCCTGGCAGTTTTATGCTTGTGTGTTTTCAAATATAACTTCAAAACTTAAAAAAAAAAAAATGTTTTAACATTAATTTTATGTCAATCAAGCAAATTTTTTCTCCCCATCTCTCAATGTTTGTATGACATTCTCATTATTATCCATAACATAATCATTACTGTGATACAATAAAAAAGCAGTACAACAATTTATTTTAAGTTATAGCTACTTCTTTTTATATTTTTAAAATTAAATTTAAATTTACACCATCTATCAAAAGTACAAATACCATTAATGTCATATATCATAATTTTTTCATACTTCCCCAACCGAATATGATATTTTATTACAGACATTTATCTCGGATGCATTTAGAGAAGCACTCCCACTAGCGCATGCAAACATGTTTTGATTAAAGCGCTTTCTTTTGCAGTCACGTCTGTGGGAAACGCAAAAACAACTCCAGCAACTGCGCAGACAGACGGTCCACATGGAGACGCTGACGGTACCCATGATGCTCGGCGGCATGCACCGGCCGCTGTCCCGCACGCAGTCGTCCCCCGCCTCCACCTCGCTGACGCTGCCGGACAAAACCTTGCCTCTGACCTCGACCACGGAGCCGCCGCAGAGCCAGCCGCGCTTCACCACGGGTACAGCGTCTGCGCCAAACACTCCTCACCCCTCACTCAAACCTCACTGCATTAATGTGTGTGTGTGTGTGTGTGTGTGTAGGTCTGGTGTACGACTCCCAGATGCTGAAGCACCAGTGCACGTGCGGAGACAACAGCAGCCACCCGGAGCATGCTGGGAGAATCCAGAGCATCTGGTCCCGTCTGCAGGAGAGGGGCCTCAGGGGCCAGTGCGAGGTATACTCTCCTTTCCTAAAGGGGGCGCTGAATAATCCGTCCTATCATTATAACATGATGTTTGCTTCAACTCATCCACATTAAAGGACCGTTCTGCCAGTCTCGCATCCTTCCTTCACCCTCCTTTCTTCTAGAGGACACAAAGGATACATTTATAGATCTTCTGTAAAGCTCCATGAAAATAGCATTTTTGTGATGCAACAGTACATGATTGATTCATGTGAGGAACTGGCTGAAATGTGGAAAATTCAGAAATGTGTTGGAAAAAGAAGTCTGAATGATTCGTTCATAAATCAGTGCTATGAGAAATCAAGTCCTCCATCGAAATCAGCTCTCCAAGCCAGCGATCCGATTGGCTCAGTGGTCTGGTTTCACAGACAGGGTTTAGATTAAGCCGGGTTTTAATCAATAAGGACATTTTAAGTGGCTTTTATAAACATGCCTTACAAAAGAAATACACATAACTGGTGATCTTGAGACAAAACAATGGCACTGTCATATTTTAAGATGTGTTAGTGAAAGTTGCTTTCTGTTAGAACAGCTCAAACTAAAAATCTTCGTCTGTGAAACTGTGAAAGAAATCATTGTAAATTAAACTCAGAAAGTTACGCCTCCTCCAACTCGTCTTTAATCCCCAAAGCAAAGCCGATTCAATAATTTGTTAGGCTGTTTCAAATATTAAGTATTACAACAAAACAAAACACATTTAAATGACACTGTGCATTAAAAAAGCGGCCTCTGAGACAGTGGCCATGAAAATACTTTCAGCGCTTGTCATATTTATTATGGTAAACTTTAGTGTTTTTGTGTTTTAATCAGGGAGTCTTTGCAAGGACCTCCATACAATCAGATAAAACCCTTTACTTCTTTACTTCATAAGATGATCTTACGGAAATATTTGAAAACTCGAATCGCTTCTTTGAATTTATCTTCAGGCATTCCTTAAAATCTTTCTCAAGAAGATTTTCGTGAATTCGCTGAAAATTTCATGAACAGCTGAAAATTTTCACTAAAAATAATGACTTTTCTTCAGACAGAACTTTTGAATGACTTTTGACCACCGTTTTCAAGACGTCAGTCCTTATTGACATTCAGTTATACTGAAGAGTTTGAAAAAAAGGAGGGAAATTGGCCAAAATATCCAGAAAGCTTTTAATGACTCCAGTGACACCATGTTTGCAGCATGAAATACTTCCTCATCCTCTTGGATGTGTTTCTTCCTCCTCAGAGTATTCGAGGACGAAAGGCCACCCTTGAAGAGTTACAGTCTGTCCACACGGAGCGACACGTCCTGCTGTACGGCACCAACCCACTCAACCGCCTCAAACTGGACAATCGCAAACTGGCCGGTAACACATCATCACACACACACACACACACACACACATGATTCTGATCTGATAGATATGAGTCAGCTGCAGTTTGGCCAGCGAAACACCCCATTTTTCAAAGCAAAGACACACAGGCACGCCAACACACGAATATGAGCGACTTTCAAAATGACTAAAGGGTTGGAAATGTCAAACGTGGATTGCGAGAATGACAGTTAATCTGCGTGATGTCACTCTGTGTCCAACAGGCATACTGTCACAGCGGATGTTCGTCATGCTGCCCTGTGGGGGAGTCGGGGTAAGTGAAAACACACACACACACACTTCAACTTGGTCATAAACCTTCAAGATACTTGTTAATTAAGTAGAGATACGTGATATGTTGCTGGCCATTAAATTATTTGTTGGTAACTGGGAAAATTTTTGGCACATACAGTAAGATAGTATTTGTGTATGAAAAAGCATGACCCGGAAAAGTTAGCATGTCATGTTGCTCTGAGGGATATATAAAGATCCACGTGTAGTTTTACGCTGTGTTTGGGGTCGTTTTAAGCACAATCATCTGCTATGAGTGAAAATTGAACATTTTCCAGTAACACTTTATTTCGATGGTGCACTTTAGACATTATACTAACTACAAGTAACTTCTGCAACTACATGTGAGCTAGGAGTCATTAGAGTATCAGTGGACTGTGTGCTTAATATACACTTTATTCAGATGCTCCTCCAACAGACAATCTACTGACCATAAGTGACTTATTCTACTAAGCCTTATTCTAAATTATGTTTTTACTAGTTTTTATTACATCATTTTCAACCTTATTATCAACATATATCATAAATTGAAAGGGTTATAATGCAAAAACACAGTTTGTTAGCGGATATCGTTATCGGGGAACACATATTCACTAATAACTATGACTCAATAAACTCCTAATTTCCTGCTTATTAATAGTTAGTAAGGTAGTTTTTGTAGCATATTGGGTGGATTAAGGGATGAATGTGGTCGTGCAGAATAAGACATTAACATGTGATTAATAAGTAACAATAAACAGCCAATATCCTAGTAATTTGCATGCTAATAGGCAACCAGTTTAAAGTGAGAATTGAATCCTAAAATAAAGTGTTACCTTTCTATTTCCCTAAAATTAAAAGGTTAGTTCACCCAAAAATTAAAATTTACTCACCCTGGTCTCAGTTTAAACCAATACTACTTTTTATTTATTTTTTTCAGTTTAAAGTCACACTTTAGTTTAGGGTCCAATTCTCACTATCAACAAATTATTGACTATGACTTTTTCCTCAATAAACTTCTGATTACTGCTTATTAATAGTTAGTAAGGTAGTTGTTAAGTTTACGTATTGGGTGATTAAGGGATGTAGAATATGGGCATGCAAAATAATCCATTAATATGTGCTTTATAAGTATAAACAACCAATATCCTAAGTATATAAGATATAAACCAGAAGTGTTACCAGATATCTGTAATATCGTCTTATCATTTTTATCCATCTATTAAACGTTCACACAACCAAAACTTTAACGAATCAAAAAGTACCAAAAGACATTGCAAAAGTAATCCTTGTGACTCAGTTTAATCCAAGGCTTTTATTCACATTGATCAACGCACATCAGATATGGTACACAGAGTCTCAAATGTACTTGCCTAAAGCATGCTTGAGCTGCCTTTGTCATGTTGATCAATGTTTCAATGTGAATAAAAGCCTAAATTCAATCTTGTTCATCAGATAAAGGAATTTAGTCTCTTCAAAAGACTCAAATCATATGGATTAATTTTACAGTCTCTTCATGAACTTTTTGAAGCGTCAGTTTTGGTGGAATTGGATTTTGTTAATGGAGGGATAGAAATCGCAGAGCTTTCTTTAAAAATATGTCTTATGGGTTCGAGGGTGAGTAAATGATAACAGGATTATTTTTTTTACTTTTTGTTGAAGTTTAAACAGGGATGTCCAAACTCGTGTCCACTGTCCTGAAGAGTTTAGCTCCAGCTTTTCTCAACACACCAGCCTGGAAGTTTCCAGTATGCTTAATAAGACCTCGATGAACGGGTTCAGGTGTGTTTAATTGGGGTTTGACAGGACAGAGGCTCTCCAGGAGCAGGATTGGACACCCTTGCCCTAGAGTGATTTGAAATATTAGGTTGACGAGTGGCACATTTGCAGACACCGTTCCCTCGATACACACTTTTGCCGAGCCCCCAGTGACGCCTGCTCCACAGAAACCACTGGCCGGCAGTCTATACGGCATGTGTGGACTTTGCATATGTGGTCCTGCCAGTCCATTTAAGCACTGATCCCAGCACAGTCGACACGGGCAGCACCCCTGCTGAAAATTTGGAGAAAATGTTGAAAACTTCACTCCGCCGATCAAGCCCAGAGCAGGTCCATGTGGATTGATTGGAACAATATGTGCCATGAAGGATAAAAGAAATTCCAGCCCTCTCATTGTTCACAGTGCCAAACCACAAGCAATGCAAGTTCTGCAAAAAAAAAAAAAAAAGAGGATGAGGGAAAATGAAAGAGAAAAGAGAGAAAGAAGATGTGGGGAGCAGGGCAACAAACAAAAGGGAGAGAGGGGAATGTATAACCTCATTCTTTCTCCTCATGCCCCTTATGAATGTGGTTTTACAGATTAGGGATCTTTTCTGTTACTAGAGCTGTTTACTAACGCAAACATCACTATTACTAACACTCATACCTAGAGTGAGGGGTTTGTTCAAAGCAACGTTTATACTACGGACATGAATTATACCTTGAATTGATCAGAATTTATGATTTTCACTTGGACAATACAATCCTATAGACTTACATGGAAGGGCTACAAGGCCTAATGCACAGATCTGATGACTGATTTCTGCTATATTAATTGCACAAATGGCTTCGGCTTCAGTTCAGATAGTGCGTCTCATTGGTTTGTGCAGATATCGGTGTGTGAAAACCTGTGGAGCATGTGGTTTCCCGTTTAGATTAAACACAGGCTGTATGACTACGAGGAAGGGTTAGTGCTACCTGGTCTTTATTTAGGAAAATATGATTCCCAGTGGACGCAGATTACTGTAGCTTCTGTTTATTTGTGTTCGTCAGCAACTTATTTATTTGTGAAAAATACTATATGGTTACAGAATGAAGAAGTCTAAATGTGTTTATAATACAGATTTATTTTTTATGAAGTCAATTGATTGTCTATGGAAGCTTCTTTCATTACATCTTTACATGTAATGAATATGTACATTACTTCTTTACATCTCGCAATTCTGACTTTAGAACATGCAACTGCGAGTTATAAAGTCAGAATTGTAAGATATAAACTTGCAATTCTGTGAAAAACGTCAGTCTTTTTCCTTCAGTATTGGACTTTATTACTTGCAATTGCGAGTTTATATCTCACAATTCTAAACTCCGAGTCACAATAGTGAGTTTTAAAGTTAGAATTGTGAGAAAAAAGTCTGAATTTTGAGTTGTAAAGACAGAATTGTGAGAAAAAAGTGAGAATTTTGAGTTTTAAAGACAGAATTGTGAGAAAAAAGTCAGAATAGTGAGTTTTAAAGTTAGAATTGTGAGAAAAAAGTCTGAATTTTGAGTTGTAAAGACAGAATTGTGAGAAAAAAGTCAAAATTTTGAGTTGTAAAGACAGAATTGTGAGAAAAAAGTGTGAATTTTGAGTTGTAAAGACAGAATTGTGAGAAAAAAGTCACAATTTTGAGTTGTAAAGACAGAATTGAGAAAAAAGTCAAAATTTTGAGTTGTAAAGACAGAATTGTGAGAAAAAAGTCTGAATTTTGAGTTGTAAAGACAGAATTGTGAGAAAAAAGTCTGAATTTTGAGTTGTAAAGACAGAATTGTGAGAAAAAAGTCAAAATTTTGAGTTGTAAAGACAGAATTGTGATATAAACTCGCAATTGCGAGAAAAAAAGTCAGAATTGTAAGATAAAAAGTCGAAATTATCTTATACATATTTTTTTATTCTGTGGCATAAACAAGCTTCCATAGTTGTCAGTTGATTCATTTATCAAATTTATTTCTAATTATTCTAGTAAATATTATGTAAAATAAAACGTGTGTCTGGACGTTTTGCACAAACAAGAACTAGCTAAATGACTATGGCTGATCTGGCTCAAAATATCACATTAGGCATTTTTCATCCTCCAATATGATAATACGTGTAATCTGCAAGCCGGTGCAGTGATGAGAGACCGTGTTTATGGCAATATGGAGACCACACAAAGAATATTTAAACATACCATTAGTATGACACATAACAGGAAATCTATTTATAGTGTCGGTCATTCTAGCCTCTTTCTTTCAGTGTATTCTTGAAATGTAGTTTACGTTCTGTAATTTGTAACACACACTACGCCTTGTGGATGCTTACAACAAAAATAAGCATCTAAATACTTTTGGGTGCATGAGTGATCTTTATACAAATATGGTTGGGTAAACATATTTCGTCATAAATCTCCAGCGTGAACATCTGTGTGAAAGCATACAGCTGGTTATTCGTGCGTCTGTTATTTGAATGGGATTACGGTCAGTTTATTGATAGGTTTAAATTGAGAGTTAAGGAGAATTAAAGATGAGATCATGGGTTCAGATTTGTCGTCTTGTTGTTGACGAACGCATCTTTGTTTCGTCAGTTTACGAGGGGACGTTTGCATGTAGCGCTGGCATCGCGCAGACGTGCCCTTCGCTTGAACCGCTGTTTGCGGCTTTGCAGATTTATGAACGCTGATCACGGCTGTCACAATGATAAATGTGCGAGTGTACGCCAAGACAATTCAGCTACATCATTTTATTCTGGCAGAATGGGTGACTGACTGACATAGACTATGTGTCATGTACGCGCCGCTGAGGGATTACGTGAGCCAGGGCTTGGGTGGAGGCGCAAACTGTGAAACCGTCTCAAAATCAAGTGTTAACTTCGGGGTTTACATGCACATAAATCACTGAGCCAAGCAGTTCTGTTTATGAACAGATTGGTTACTCCTCTAAGTGGAGTTAAAGGATAATTCGGGTATTTAGCACTTTGGGTCTATTTTATAGTGTGTTTTGGATGAACTAGAGTGGTGGACACAGAAATGTTGACGATGGGTCCTGTCTCGACTTTTTGACTCTTTTAGAATCGCCTCTGAGCGCTTCAGAGTGGCTGTCTATGGGCATGCACAAACATGTGCTTAAAACAACCCTTAACGTTCGTTTTCAAAACTGTGCAACTCACCGAGTGGTTAGTGGTGTTCGTTGATGATTAAAAACAAATATATCGGCACAATGTATGATTTCAATTCGTGTTATTTGCTTTAGTGGAACTATTTTTTCAGATACCTCACAACCGCGTATAAACTTCCGCTCGATATATCTCCGGTAGCGCAGTAATATCAACGAGCAATGAGTCCTCCAACAGAAATCAATGTGATTTTTTTAAAATGCCAAATAAAACACGACAGAAACTGTATTTCGCTACGCTACTTGTTTTGGATCATCAACGAACACCACTAACCACTCGGTGAGTTGCACAGTTTTGAAAACGAACGTTAAGGGTTGTTTTAAGCACATGTTTGTGCATGCCCATAGACAGCCACTCTGAAGCGCTCAGAGGCGATTCTAAAAGAGTCAAAAAGTCGAGACAGGACCCATCGTCAACATTTCTGTGTCCACCACTCTAGTTCATCCAAAACACACTAGAAAATAGACTCAAAGTGCTAAATACAGGAATTATCCTTTAAGACTATTTTTCTGCTATGTGAAAAAAAAAACGAGCAAAACGCACGGGTGCGTTCTTGGTCCCCAGAGGGTTAATAAGTCAATCAACAGGTTTTTCTTTGCTTGTATCTGGACAGGTGGACAACGACACCATCTGGAACGAGATGCACACCTCCACAGCGTCCCGCATGGCGGCCGGGAGCGTGACCGAGCTGGCCTTCAGAGTGGCTAAAGGAGAGCTCAAGGTCTGTTCAGGACAGTACACAGAAACTCAAACTGTTGATTTTAGACGTCTGTTTAGTGTTTTTAGGTCAGCCACATGTATGACTTTTTTAAGGTGTGTACACCACATCTTTACACCACTGGTTAGATATCCGGCTTAGAAACAGCCCATTCTGATGGTACTAGTTTGACAACATTAAAGCAACACTATGTAACATTGTTTACCTTAAAATAATGTTTCCAAAATCTTATCAGTGGTTCATCAAGTCGTAACAGGGTGAAAGGCACGTCTGACATCGCCTGACGGGGTCTGAATCACTTTTACTGGCACTATTTAACTTCGGGGTTCGGGTAGTAACCCGACCACAAAAAGAACTACAAAATTCGACTGCTTTACGCCAAGCGCTACAATAGTCATTATTTAGTTTTTCTTCGTTTCTGATGTCGCAATACATCATCCTTTCATGAAATCATGTAACATACTCTACCTTGTCTGTGGACGTCGTTCATTCTAAAGCCGGTGCTGGATAAACAGCGAGCGTGCGTGTGACGGTAGGCTAAATTATTTACGACAGCGGCAATGGACAATTTCGTTTCCAACCAGTAGGGCGACCGAAGAGGAAAAGTTACTTGGTGTTACTTTAATACCCACCAAAAGCGTGTGTTTCAATAGTGTGACAAACCTCCGTAGCCTAAATATTTCGATGTAAGGGTCAATAATGAATCACTGAATCATGACCGGTGCATCCATGCAAACAAACTGATTCAGTAAAATGATTCAGACTTACGCATGAAACAGAAGAGTGAGTGTTTGATTATTGCCCCAGCTTGCTCTGCTGTAAAGTTGAATGAGAAATACAGTGTGATAAATACAACGATTAAGCGCTTTTTTTACGCTACACTGCAACTTGCTAGTAAAAGTAGCTTGTTAATATCTACTGTCATGCTAATTTTTTAAATCTAGTTATTAGCATCTTTAACTGACTGAAAATGTCTCGTTGCATCAGGGTTGTCATCTTATAATTATGATACTTCTGAGATTATGCTCTGAGATGCACACTTTCTTAAAGCTCCTCAGTGAATACTTCATTAGTTAACCTATCACAAAGTATTGAAGAACAAAGGAATCACACTGGCTATAATAAACAGAAATATATGTAAAGTGTAAAAACTTTTTGTAAAAGATTACATGAAATTCATCTCGTGCTCAATCCCGACATGACCTGCATCCATCTTGGATCGGGTGTCAACCAATCAGAATCAAGTCCTCGTATCCTTTCAGAAAGCCTTTGCAATTACCGTTGCTTCAAATAAAAATGAACCAAGTAGCAAACCGAACTGATTAAGACGTGGAAAACTGTAACGAACATGAGGGAACGGTTCAATCACTGAGTCCCCGGCTGGTAATTAAACTTAATGAAGGTTAAAGGGGATGTTTCAGGGAAATGGCTTTATTGCTTTAACTGAAAGTGGTGGCCCGTTTGTGAAAGCATCGTTTGGTGAATGCGCAGTTAATGACATGTTGGTTTCAATGTTTCAGAACGGCTTTGCTGTGGTTAGGCCACCGGGACATCACGCAGACCCGTCAAACCCCATGTAAGTCTGGCTGTTACATACAGAAACTTTGCATTGATTCATTCTGTGTATTGTTTATGAAACGGAAGTTGTGATGTTTTCTTCCCTATTGTGACGTATACGCAAGTAAAAGGATTCTCCAATACGAACAAATGTGGGCGGGGCTTGATTCTGTCCGTTGGATGGTTGTGGTTTGCTATTGGTGGATCTCATGTGATTGACAGGTTATAGTCCCGCCCTCATCATCAGAGAAGAGATGTCACTGCAAGAGGGAGGGGAAGTTATTCTGATTAAAGATTACAAAGGTTAAAATCGCGATTAATCATTGCCCAGCACAAATTCTACTATATCCCATAAAAAAATAAGATTTAATGGTGAATTTTAAGACGTGTGCATAGGAAATCTGGCCTGTGTCGATTTTTCCTTGCCTGCTTTCCACTGTCTTACTATATAAAGTTCTTCACATGCATAAAATAATAATAATAATAAAGTGGTGCTTGTAGTTTTGTGCATATGCGTGAGTTGGGTTATTAGTGGTGATGCTTTTTAAGTGTTGATGGCAGTTTGAGTGTGTTTTCTGTCGTGGCTTGTGTTCACACATGTGCATCTGTCACCTCGCGTTGCGTTGTGTTCAGCTCAGCACGCTGTCTGGTGTGTGATATTATGGCTGTAATGAAGTTTGAGGACAGGAGAAATGTATTTCAGTATAGCCTGCTGAGTGCTCTTCACAATTTCCAGCGTTTCACCTCGCTCCGACTTCCCATGCTCAATCACTGCTTGTTCGTATATGTCAATTTAATGCTTTTGATTACTTTATCTTTCGATGCTTTTCTGTTATGATAACTAAGTCAGTTGCGTGAGGAATGTGTTTGCGTATACTACAGTTTTGTTGTTGCGTTTCCAATAATTGTTGGCATTTAATGTGGAGACCTCTCTCTCTCTTTTCTCTCTCTCTTCTTCTCTCGTCTCTCTTCTCTTCTCGTCTCCTCCTCTCTACTTCCTTCACTCGTCTCTCTCAATTCTTCTTATTCTCTCTCCTCTTCTCCTTCTCTGCTCTCTCTCTACTCTCTCTCTCTCTCTTCTTCTCTCTCTCTCGTCTCTCTCTCTCTCTCTCTCACTCTCTCTCTCTCTCTCTCCTCTCTCTCTCTCTCTCTCTCTCTTCTCTCTCTCTCTCTCTCTCTCGTTTCTCTCCTCTCTCCACTCTCTCTCCTCTCTCTCTCTCTCTCCTCTCTCTCTCTCTCTCTCTCTCTCCTCTCTCTCTCTCTCTCCTCTCCTCTCCTCTTCTTTTTTCATCTCTCTCGTCCTCCTCCTCTCCTATCCTCTCTCTCTCTCTCATTTCATTCATCTCAACTCATATATATCATCTCTTACATCTTATACATTTCATACTATCACTATATACAATACAATTACTTTCTTATCTATCATCACTTATATTACAATATAAACATCTCCTTTCATTAACTTGTTCTCATCTCCCTCTCTCCTTCTCTTCTCCTCTTCTTCCTTCTTCTCCTTCTCTCTCCTTCTCTTCTCTCCTCTTCCTCCCTCCTCTTCTCTTCTCTTTTTTCTTTTCTTTCCTTTTCTTCTCTCCCCTCTCTCCCTCTCCCTCCTCCTCCCTCTCTCTCTCCTCTCCTCTCCTCCTCCTCCTCTTCTCTCTCCCTCTTTCTCTCTCCCCCTCCTCCCTCTCTCTCCTCTCTCTCTCTCCTCTCTCTCTCTCTCTCTTCTCTCCCTCTCTCTCTCCTCTCTCCCTCTCCCTCCTCTCTCTCTCCTTCTCTCTCAGGTTTGTTCTCAACTTCACGCTGCCACACTCAGCAGAACTCAGTGCCATAAAATCTCATCGTGACTGGGAGAGCTCCTAATATATATCATATGTCAAATACGAAAGCTGATGGAAATCTACATATATATAATATAAATATATATATATATAATAAATATTATATAAATAATATCCCATATACAAATAAAGCAAAAGTTGTATTCTGCATCACAACAGTGTAATGTACAATAAAGAACAATTTTTTAAATTAAATATCCACATTAAATACAGTACACAACATCTGATAAACAAAAAATAGCTAGTCTTATTACTGATACATCACCAATATACTGTAAAAAATTAAAGTTATGACAACATATGTTTTACATGGCTTTAACTCATCAAAATAAGTTAAGCAATTTTTATGAGTTATACAAGATTCAACTAATTTTTTTAAGTCGGTTTAATGTAATTTAAGTTGAAATTACTTAAACATCCAAGTAAATTGTACTTAAAAAATTTAGATTTTTTTTTTTACAGCGCTAGTTTATTACTGCAAAAATTCTACAATTATTCTGGTATACTTGAATGAAACCTTATTGAAAATATTGTTTTCGAATGGATCATATGAACTGATTTGCACCAGATTCAAACTTTTAAACAATTAGTTGAACTGTATTGGTTAACAGACAGAATGAGTTGAGTTTATCAATCTTTCACTGAAATCACTTTCAGATTTTGGTATTTTTTTTGGCCAAAACAAAAGTACTGCTAATGTTAACTGAACAGCAACCAAAATACAAATGAAAGAAAATAAAATGCTAACAAATAAAAGAAAATGTAGTGTTCCTCTGTGCACTGAATTTAAACGATTGTTTTCCTGATTATTTTTCGTCATCAATCCATCAGGACGTTCACCATGGCAACGGCACCCAGGAAATCTTCTACAATGACCCCAGCGTCCTCTACATCTCCCTCCATCGCTACGACAACGGAAACTTCTTCCCCGGAAGTGGTGGGCCGGCAGAGGTCGGTACCCAAAGATCATTGATTACCATTACAGCAAATGCAAATACAACTGAATATACTCCCTGGTAGGCCTGCACGATAAATCGCTATAAATTCGCTATCTCGATTCACCCTGTTCCCGATTTAATTTATAAATGACTTTATTTAAAAAAAAAAAGAAAAAAAAGGCCTTTATTTTGAAAGGACAGCTCTCACAAAGTTCAGGGCTTCACCCTCAGCCAATGACAAAGCACCTTTTAGTCACGTGTTTCACTCGTCGAGCGAGCGCGGTAGTTCGGATAAACATTACACTTCATGAGAAAAAAATAGTTGCAGAGAATCATGATATCAATTCTAAGCTAAAAAATCGTGATTCATATTTTTCCCAGAATCGTGCAGGCCTAACTCCCTGGTCGATATTCTTATTTATTGCTGTAAATCGCTATAGGCTCACAGAACCTTCATTGACTCGTTGAAGTATTTCAATGAGTCACAATTGTGTTCAAAAGCAGAAATAGTTGCATCATGGCCTTTAGCACAAAAGGATCACAGTGAATGGAGCGTTTTCGGTGTTTAACAGCAGTGCTGTCTGTGTTTGATTGGTCCCAGGTGGGTTCTGGTGCCGGCGAGGGTTTCAACGTTAATGTGGCGTGGACCGGTGGACTGGATCCTCCCATGGGCGACGCAGAGTACCTGGCTGCCTTCAGGTGATACTCTCACTTGATTATTTTATATTCTCAACAAACTCAGGGAAAAACTTCAACAAGGTGTTCATTTAAAGTCCCCCTGTGGTGAAAATCAAGCTTATAATGTAGTTTATATGTCTGTGTGGTGTTTTTAATATGATTTAAGACAAACCGTGTGAGTATTTTCTCCTTAAAACTGAACCAAAGACAGTCTCAAAAACACGGTTTGAAATCGCTGGTGTTTCTGACGTCACAAACTACCTTGTAACCAATCAGATCAACGTGTGATCATCAACGAGTGGATCTCTGAGCTGAGTGAGTGAGTGGAGGCGGGGCTCATTTGCATATTCATAGAACCGCACATACTAAATGAGGCAAGGGTGTAGAGTTACATTCAAGTTATTTTAAGGCATGAATAATTTTTTTTCGAGGGAAAAAACGTTTAAATATGTCATTTTGATGATCAAAGATGAGTTTTAGGGGATACAATTATTGATTACAGAGGGACTTTAAACCATGCCATATTTGAATTTATGGATCAGTTTTCACATAATTAAATTCATACGGACATTGGAAGACACCATGATTATTTAATGTGATATATTTCCTGACTTCAGGGTTAGGGGACGGAGCTGTAGCAACATTATCAAATATCAAATATTTGATTATATTTGGTTTTTGGCCAAAATATGATGTTTAATTAGCACATTTTGACCACGTCTGCATCTATTTCGTGCACACAATGTGGATACGATACAACAGGTAAACATGTCAGCAGTGTGAACGCACGTCAAATACTTCCCTCGTATTTAGTATACGAAAAACAGTAGGCAAAAAAATACCCGTATCATCTAGTACTTCTGATGATGTATACGAGTGTGTATACGACTTACACTTTACTATCCCATGAGGCCACGGGAGAGGATTTGTGAATGAAAGTGAAGCGACGTACATGAAGCTCTAAGTCACATGACAATAACAACATGGAGAATGTAATACGTCTGGATTACATTCATACTACACACATTCATACAATATAGAACATACTTTTTGAATGATCACAAAGTAAGTTCATATTCAAATTTAATACCTACTTAGTTTGTGATTTGCCAACGGTCTTTGGAGTAAGCAGGTGTTTAGTGTTGTGTGAAGGGTGCAGGGGTGTTGGGGAACCCAGCTACTTTTCTATTCTTGGGTCGTCTGTGGTCCAGAAGTTAACCACAACCACTCCACCATCCACTTGTTATGTCTTGTTAAGCCTTTACATGGTCCGTTCATCATCAGGTCAGAGTTCAGGAAGAAGCGTTTGACCTTCCATCATCGGTTTTGCCAAGAACCAGGTGTTCTTCCTATGGGCGTCCTTCATATCACATTGGTTTCTCTACTTTGTTCACTAGTATTTGCACTGGGATCTTAATGAAGAATTTGAAGACGGATCATGTTGTGGACACTTTAAACAGGACTGTCCCCTTCTTTGCAACAACCAACCTGTATCAGTCAAGGTGTTTATTGTAGTCTGAAACACTTGCAGGCCTTCAAATGATTCCCAGCTTTTTAATTGCACTGGGATCAAACTCAAGCTTGGCCACTTCCACATGCAACTTAATTGCCGCCGGTGGGTGGTTTTATTAAAAGTTTTTAGCATTTTTGAAGGAAGCCTGCTTCAGGTTTTTGGTTTTAGTCCAGGGAGGCATTGCTAACCACACGCTAACCAGGATCCCTGCGTGAAAGTGGGTGGGCGTCTAAAAAGACCTTTAAGATCTTCAGGACTGAATGCTATGCCTCTAACCAGCCCGTCTCTCCTTGACTTCCTGTGTCTTGTACACTCTTTCTCGTCCTTTTATTGGTCTTTAATGAATGCTGCGCTCTCTCTCTCTCTCTTTCCCTCCACCCAAACTAAAATTCTTGCTCTCCACACAGGGGAGCGTGGGTAGTTTTATTGGTCTAGAGAGGAGGCGGAGTTGGTAACAACGGTGAGGGTAGGCGGGAGGGGGGGGGAGTAGTGGAGGATCCTGGGTAATTAAGGCAAATGGCTCCCAGATGCCGGGCTGTCAGTGACGTGAGGAGAACGACAAGCTTCAAATGGGAACCAGATGCAGCGGCGGTCGCTTTGAACTCGCCGGTGATGCGCTCAAGAGGCGAAATCGCTGGCAGGGCTGGCGTCCTCCTAGCGCAAGAAAGAGGGAGACGAGGAAAACGAGGAAGGAAGAGAGAGCGAGGCGGTTATTAACAAAACCTAATTCAAACACTTTAGTCATTGGGATTGTCACGCTGTGCTTTCGCCAGCTTCATTTTTTTTTGTAGAATTTGTCAGCTAAAACAGGAACGCCACTGAACTTTTTTTCTTCGTTTCGGCAAATAGTTTCTCATGTGAAACATATTTCTGTAAAGGCTTTGATCAGAACTGACAAATACACCCTAAAGAATAAATAAGAATAAAAGTAATCTGGAACAATTCTGCTGATTATTAATAATAAATGCAACTATATATTGAGCATTCGTGTATATTCATATTGCCAGTGTTTCATTAAACATAATATTTGTCTTGCCTCAAAGGAATACTTCACCCAAAAAAATGAAAATGCTCATTAATTCACTCTCCCCCATGACTTTCTTTTGTGGAACGAAAAAGGAGATGTTTTGAAGAATGTAGTTGGTTGCTCTTCCATGTAACTACAATGAATGGCCTCTGAAGCTTCAAATAAGATCCAAACGCATCCTAAAAGTATCATAAATGCACTATATTTCTGAAGCCATGAACAGCCTGAAATTTAATTTGTTATTCACTGGCAATCTTCACATCTGCCCTGACTTTCGTTGCCATGTTCATGAGACTGAAGAACGAATCATTCTTTTGAGTTGGATCTTTAAATGAATCGGTTGATCCATGTTCACAAAAGCAGTCTGTTTATGATTCGGTTTCAAGTTAACAGGAGATGATTATACGTTAATAATAACTTATATTTCACTGAAGACAGATCGTTGTTTGGGTTTGTAGTGACACCAGTATGAGTGAATGATGCACTAACTTGGGTGAACTGACCATTTTACGGTTTTAAAATTGTCCTCGCATAAAGATACTAATGATCTCTGATATAATATTAACTGAACGATGTGTGTGTGTTGTTATGATGTTTAGGACGGTGGTGATGCCCATTGCTCAGGAGTTTTCCCCAGACGTGGTGTTGGTCTCCTCAGGGTTTGACGCCGCAGAAGGACATCCCTCTCCTTTAGGAGGATACAAAGTCACTGCGAAATGTAGGAAATTTCTGTCCTTGATATAATATCCTCATCCTCCTTCTAATGTCCTTGTGTTTGGACTGTGACGGTAATGCTGTTATTGGTCTCTCCGCAGGTTTTGGGATTTTGACTCGGCAGCTGATGACGTTAGCAGGAGGACGCGTGGTTCTAGCATTAGAGGGAGGTCACGACCTCACGGCCATATGCGATGCTTCTGAGGCCTGTGTCAGCGCCCTGCTGGGCCTGGAGGTCAGATTTCATGCATTCTCCTGCCAAATACTTTATAACACATTTATTATACCTTAATAACCCTGTTATAGCATGGCCGTTAACAAATACTGAGGAATCTTGTTATGTAAGGATGTTAACATGACTGTTCTGGCAAAATCTCGTATGACGTGATCTTTGTCTTTAAGGCAAAACAAAAATCTCAGTTTTTCATCTGGTTTTCTGTTAGGATTCTCTTCCTGAGTCGACTCTACTGCAGACGCCCAATGCCAACGGAGTGCTTTCACTGCAGAGAGTCCTGCAGATACAGAGTGAGTGTCTCTCGCCCCGGTCTGCCTCTAATTATCCTGAAATGCACTGGCTTCCTGGTAGCACACATTTGTTTAATTCTTCGTAATTAATTATAATCATGATCAGCGTTGTTTCACCACATGGTTCCCTCTCTGCCAAAATATTCCAATAAAAACAACGGTATGGGACGCACTACGTGGCGTACACTACCTCTCTCACGCTTTCTGCGCTCTACTGCCATTATCTGCCTGCAGTCGACAGTCTGTTGTCATTCACGTTTTCAAGACTTTCTTTCTTTAGTTCAACACAATGGAAATCTTTTGCAGAGTGTCAGAGCATGAAAGTGTACTGTGATTCAGACAGTCAATCTCCGAAAAGAAAAAAAAAGCACCAACATTATTTTAAATGTCTATCTCACTATTGGGTGTAATTCATTACTAAGTTATTAAGTAATATAATTACTTTTCCCTTTAAAAAGTCAAGAAAGGGATTACTCTGTAATTTAATTACAGTTACTTCTGATGTAATTGCATTAGACTATAGAACAATTCTATATAAACAATAATAGATTAAACATCAAATGTTAAAATATATGTTTTTAATGTAACCTTCTCCCTTTAAATACGTTGGTCAATTTAAAAATTATTTAAGCAAATTATTTATTTGAAAGAATTAAAATAGTCATTTTATGTCTATCCTTGTTTATATGTGAATAAAAGCCTAAATCTGTTTATCAAAGTTTTGGTGGAGGGACAGAAGGTTTCATTAAAATATCTTCATCTGAGTTTTGAAGATGAACATCAAGTCTTAGGCTATATGTTTGGAACGAAATGAGTTTGAGTAAATGTTGACTGCATTTAAATGTTTGGGTCAACTATCCCTTTAAATTCAAGTTTTTTCGTCACAAAAAGAACTACTATTTTGCAGTTACTTTTTTGTACTTTCCAAAGTTTAATTTTATGGAAATGAGCAGCTTTGACATTCTGCAAAAGATCTTTTTTGTGATTCACTTGGTAAAGAAAGTCATACAGGTTTGCAATGACACGAGGAAGAGTAAATAATGGCCGAAATTATATTTCTGAGTGAATTATTGCTTTAATTGTTTGCTGCCAGTATGCCTGTAGTCCTGACTGTTAACAGTGAAGTCTCTTCCTCTGTCTCAGGTCAGTATTGGGCGTCACTCAAGCCGTTGGTGAGCACAGTGGGCATGTCGTTTCTGGGTGCCCAGAGGAAAGACTGTGAGGAAACAGACACCGTCAATGCGATGGCGTCCCTCTCTGTGGGGGTCTTGACCAGCAAAAGGTGCGTCGTGATGAAGATATTTTGCTAAATGTGATTAATACAATTTGTCATTCCTCTATAGTGCTCAAGCCTCTTCTGTACACAATATGTTTGGTAATTTAGAGTGTAACCAGGGTTATAATCATTATCTAAAACTATCTATTTTTTAAAAAAAATTGTTAAATAAAGCTATTGAAATAAAGCTGAGTAATTGTAATATGTAAATAAAAACATAATAAAATGATAAAAGTAGATAATAAAATTACTAAAATGAAAGTTTTATATATATATATATATAAGGTCACTCAAAATATTACTAAACACTACAATGCTATATAAATACTACTAAAATAGCAAAGGGATTTAAAACACATTCTACAACTGAGTTTACTCACCAAAATAAATCAGCAAAATTGTCCTACAGGATTTTGTTTTTGCAGAAAGCGGCAAATTTGTAATCCAAACTAATGCATGCTAATGTTTTCATAGGTGCCCAATTCCCATCTAGTCTAATGTGGGCTTCACTGCTGTAGGAAATTATGCTTTTGACGCATTCTTAGGCATAACAACCATATGGTAATTGTTTGATGCTAAACATAGACCTAATTTTTTACAGCCTTGCTGATGAACCCATGGAGCACGACGACGACGACTCCCTTTAAACCAGGTCTTTACTCGTCTGAAAAACTGTCTAGTACCAAATGGCGCTCCACATCACGTGAACGAGCCGTGCCTCAGACCAGCAGTGCCTCAGGGGGCGTGGCTTCATCATGGCCCCTCCCCCAAGACGCCACCTCAACACTGACCACCAGCGCAGCGCGGCTAAGCTAAGCTAACAACACAGCTACAGTTCGGCTGGGACTCTGGGATCCACTTCATCATCTCCATTCAAGAACCATGCAAACAACCACACTAGAACGCATGAGGCCTCTTCGTGCGTTAGTGTGTTTTTAACATTCACTAAAAGGACGCGCTCGAGAACTTGCAAATATTCACCTCTGGTGCCTCAAAAGAGACCATTTACTTTAGCTGGAGATGCGAAACCAGATTTGTGGGAACGGTTGAGGATTATTTAACCTTTTTTTAAAGGCAGTCCACTTTACTACCCCTGACAAGCGAACTATTGAAGTGCTGAGAGAAAATACGGGGTTTCCTTGCACCTGGCAACCGCAAAGTGGCTCCACTCTATGATGTCATTACTATTAACCAATTTAACCACTAAAGAAGAAGAAGACGAAGAAATAACGATCTCGACAACTGTGGGTTTTATAAATCTTAATTTTTTTGCACTGTGCATTCCATAATGTGAACCGTGAAATTTTCCAAACCTCTGGGAAAAGAAAGATCTAATTCTGTATCTAGTTTTACGCTTAACATTCTTTTAAAGTGAAGCAAAAAACAGTTGCATTCTTGTCAAGTTCAGTTACATTCTACCTGCATTCCCAGCATGAAGGCTGTCAACTTGAAAACTTCAAGATACTTCTTTGTACTGATTCTGTGCATCTGATTTAATGTTACGCCTCATGTTTTTAAAGGCCAGAGGGACAAACCAGTTATTAGCAAGTTTATTGCACACACACACCCACCCAAAACACACACATATATGTCCATATTTCTGTGCACGCAAGCACACGTCGCATCCATATGACCACTGTACATTTAATATCGTGGACACAGGAAGTGCTTACACTTTCCCTAGACTAACTATAATGCAAAGTAGATCAGTCTCTCTTTAGACCAAACTAATATGAGTATGATTTTTATGTGTGTCCATGTGTATCTGTCAGTCATATATTTAGTCTGTTCTGTATTTACAACCAAACCTCAATTGACCACAAGCAAAAACGCAAAACGACAATTGAATGGGCTCTCGAAGCCACTTTGACGTTAAATCAATTCTCTGTATTTTTCATTGATCTTTGTTGTTTTGGACCAGGGAAATATCCATATTTAACCTGTGGAGGATACATTTCTAAAGTTTCTGTGCATCTAATGATTTTCCTTCATTGCTGTGCACTTTTTTTTTTTTTTTTTTTTTTTTTTACGAGGGATGCATTGTTTTTGGATGGCGTTCTGTTTTCCACAGCCTGCACATAGATGTATAATTCACACCAGTTGTGTGGATGAACTTTCTAGTGATATTAAATAAGTCTCTCAGCCACTGGGATTCACATTTACGCCATCATCAATGAACCAAATTTAATATGACCGAAACGGACAGACTCCTCGAATGCTGTGCCATTCATCAGCACATTAATCTCTTATTTAGCCTTTCTAAACAAACGTTTAGCCCAAAATATTGTCGGCTACATTCTAGTTGCGTAATCCTACCGGGTCAAACCACCAATAATAATGCGCTGGAAGTTATCATCCACATGCTGTATCAATATCTCACGGTTAAAGTCTGGATGGGACTGGCAGAACAGTTCATGGTGCTTGTTTGACTTTTGCGTTGTGCTTTTGGGTTGATGAACGCCCCTACGACTTGATTTCAAGTGTCGGATTTGTTCCGTTATTCAGCATGACTTGGATGACAATGACCAAATCTTCTCTTTTTTGAGTCTGCACAACCCTTTACCTCTGTATTTACAACCAAAATACAGCGTTAACATTGCGTTCACTACAAGAAACAATCGTGACCTGACAAATTGCTGTTATTGTGTAATAAAATAGAGGCATTCCTATACAGATTTCCGTAATGCTGCAGCTGCACCTGCCCGACCAATGAGTTTTTACTTCCTCGTACCAAACCACTGTGGATAGTTATGCGCTTGTATGATTCCATGTATATAGCACCATCCTCCCATTTATCAATGTTTTGTGTGGTTATATGGCTGTTTTCATGAAGACCCTGGGTAGCCTTTGCCCATCAGACCCCCATGAAGACTGCTGTAAAATAGAGCAGAGACAGACGTTCACCCATTAATGAAGTCATAGCTAATCTCTAAACTAGCGGCGATCTTGCTGCATATTTATAGTACTTCAAACGGTGCACTTGCATTTCACCATCAACAAAACACACCTGTTCACCTTCAACGTTTGATAAAAACCAGAAATCGCCTTGGTTAGCGACTAAATTCGACAGCGCGCACTTAGTGACAGTTTCGCCGGGCCGTTCGGACCGCGAATACAAACAGATCTTGACATTCCCTGGCAGTTCGGACACTGCAATGCGTCTTATATACAGTTATATTCTAGTGGTGTATTTTTACAATAGCTTTGTGCATTTTTACTGTTTTGATATACCTCTCAAAGCTTTTGTATTCTCTCATCTCTCCGAACCCTTTATGAAGTAAAATGGAGAGCGTGTGCTGTTGTCTTATACCAGCGCTGTCTTAATTCCTCTCTCATTTATTTCCCTTCGCCTTGTTGTATGGATAATGTAAATAGTTAGCACCAGAGAGACTTCACCTATGTGCCTTGAAGTACTTCACCTGTCGACCCCACTAACTGGATCTGTTTAACAAAGAGTAATTATGTTTTCGAATCTTTTCCTGTGCTTAACGATTCCCTTGTTAATTTCCAACTTCTTTTATTTCTCTGTGTATAGAAAAGAATGTCTATTTTGTACTGTTTCTATCTTCCTAATTAAAATGAAAGCATTTTCTTTTTGTTCGCCTGAATTTCGTTCGGCTTTGTCGTTTTTATTTGTTCATTCTGGTGCTCTGAACATCAAATACCAGTGAACTGAATGAAATGAATCAAATGTGTCACATGTGCACATCCATCTGTTTTCTATTATTTGTCAAAAATTCACTCAGATCTACAGCTTGATCTTTTTATTATTTGAACGTAGCATTGCCATTACAAAAATATACTATGGTAACTACAATACCTGCATCCTCCACAAAAATAGAAATGTTGTCACTGTAGAAAAAAAATTATATGATCAATAAGTTATGACAAAATATGTTTTTACATTGCTTTAACTCATCAAAATAAGTTATTCAAGATTCAACTAATTTATTTAAGTCAGTTTAAGTTGAAATGACTTGTACTCAATTTTAATTTGGTCATCCTAAAAAAACAGCTCGCACTGAAAACATGTTACACTGTATATAAAATGAATCAAATGTGTCACATGTGCACATCTATCTGTTTTCTATTATTTGTCAAAAATTCACTCAGATCTACAGCTTAATCTTTTTGTTATTTCAGCATAGCATTGCCATTACAAAATATATGGTAACTATTATGCCCGCATTCTCCACCAAAATACAGCTGTCGTTACTAATGTAAAACTGCTAATTTGGTAATTCGTCAAAAAAAAAAAAAAAAAACTGGGTAACACTTTATTTGAAGGGGTGTGCATAAGACTGACATGACACTGTCATAAACATGACATAACACCTGTCATGAACATGAAGGAGTCTTTATGAATGTTTATGACTGTTGTCATTAAGTGTCATTCGGTAAATTATGACACTTTTAATGCAAAGTTGACATTGTTTAAAATGTCTTTGTTATGACAACTTGACATTAACAAAGACAAAAAATGTCTTTGTTATGACAACTTGACATTACCCAAGACAAAAATGTCTTGATTATGACAACTTGACATTAACAAAGACGGAAATGTCTTTGTTATGACAACTTAATATTAACCAAGAAATCATAACCTGTCAACCTGTCACAAATATGTCATAACAGGTCTAATTATCAAACTTCAAGCATTTTGCAGTGTAATAACCCTTAATGACATCTTTATAACTAGTACAATGTGTTCCACTTTACTTGAGGACAAGTAAAATATTCATGACACAGTTATAATGGTGTCATGACGGCCAAAGTTGTCACAAGTTGACAGGTTATGATTTCTCGGTTAATGTCAAGTTGTCATAACAAAGACATTTCCGTCTTTGTTAATTTCAAGTTGTCATAATCAAGACATTTTTGTCTTGGGTAATGTCAAGTTGTCATAACAAAGACATTTTAAACAATGTCAACTTTGCATTGAAAGTGTCATAATTTACCGAATGACACTTAATGACAACAGTCATAAACATTCATAAAGACTCCTTCATGTTCATGACAGGTGTTATGTCATGTTTATGACAGTGTCATGTCAGTCTTATGCACACCCCTTCAAATAAAGTGTTACCAAAAACTTACACTGAAATCCTCTTGCACTATTTAAAGGAGATGCCATATTATTTTAACTGTTGCCATGATAAATTTTGATCCAGTATTGCTCATCCACACAACCAAAGAAACGTAAAATACTCGTTCAATGACGAGAGCCTGAAGCCACTGGATCGTCTGGTTCATCTATTGTAACGAGTTTAGGCTTTTAGTTTGGGCCACTATGGCAGTGTTTTTTGCAGTGATCTTCAAACATACATCTTGTAATTGCCTTACCTAATTTACACATAGTAAACAGCAGAACACAGCACTTTTGTGGTGAGGCGGTCTGTCTTATTTCTTGCCAACCAGACATATATTCAGTTTATAAGTGTATGTGCAGACCACGTTTAGCCAGCATTTTATTCTAATAAAGTAATTAGCAGTTTCTGTCTGTCTGGATCCTAACGAAATCGTACTAGCAGAACATCAACACCTTGATCTGTCGCTTAAAAACTTTCTCAGGGTTCTTCATAGTTTTTGACAGTTTTTATTGTGCTGAAAGGCAGTAACATACTTATAAAGTAACTGTCAGATAACTTACTTTTATGCATTTGCTATTCACCAAGTCGTCATATTGTAGAATTAATCTTACAGCTTTATTTTTTTTAAATGCGTAACAACCTTTATACATTTAGACAAATGTGGTATATATACCATGACAAAATTGTTACACTGTCACAAAAGCAATAATGTTGGCTAATATACAGCATAAATGACAAGCGCAACAACTCTGAAATGATCGGATCTGTATATCAGAGAATATAGTGAGTCTACGTAGCATTTTTCCGTCAGGCTAAGGTTAGCTATACATGTAGAGTCCTTATGACAGTCAATGTCTGCCTCTTTGCGTCCAAACATACTGATCTCAAATCAGCTCTCTGCCACTGAATCAGAGTCGTTTCCAGAGTTTGATACCGAGTCTTCGTTTAGATACGCGTTTGGTCACCGGACCACCGCTGGTGTCTGTTCCTCGTGAGGGTCGTTTTTTGCATTTTGTTGTATAGCTCCATTGGGAGAAGGGAAAGATTGGCTTGATGTTGAAGCATGATGTCCTCTGGGATAGTGGGATACTGTTGAGACAGACAGAAGAGGAGAAGATGTCAGAAATGTGTTTTATAATCAAAATTATAAGTAATACATTTAAAATTTAATTTGACCCGGACTATTTGCAAGAGTATGTATGTATGGAGCTATATACTCCATTTAAAATTATTTAACATTTTGCTTATATTATATTTTGAATATTATTATGAATGCAGATTTTGTCTTCTTAATTGATTTAGAGACTAATATTTTAGTATTTTAAACCTAAAATGGTAAATTTGAAAATGTACACAATAGAAAGTTAAAACATTGGTAGGATTCAAACATTTAGGAGTTGAAGTGTTTGCATTGGTGCAACTGGATTACTTCATAAACAGCTTTATTTAAATTGCCCAATCGATTTGCTGGAATCTGCACGTCATCACAGCCTAAAGCGAAGGATTCATTCCCATGCGCACCGGCAGACATGTTGACTCATCTCATATAAATGAAGTACATTGTTGAAGTAATACAGCATGTGCTAAATATGACAAGTGCAAGAAAACCACATCCCAAAATAAGTCCTGACAAAGAGTCACAGTTCCAATGTTTCCATTAACAGCACACATATTTTCCCACAAAGCGGCCAAGACTGGATGATTTACAAAAAAACAACAATGCAAATTAAATATTAATGCAATTTTAGTTATTGAGGTTATGATAACTGCCTGGCCTGAATCAGAAAACTGGTTCAAACCTGAATTTCAAGATTTTTTTGTTATTTGTGATTTTGGTTTGTTTATAAGTTCTATTGAAGCTTTGTAATATAACACGACCCCATTATTAATCTTAAGATGGACTGTAATGACACACTTTTATCAAAATAATAATAATTTATAAGAAGGGCTCCATGTTTTGATTAATGCACCTTTTAAAGTTCCAGTTGGAACAAAGTTTATTTTCAAAGATTTTATTTCTTCAGAGTATAAATTGTTTTGTAATTTAAAAGTAAAATGTAAAAGCTGTAAGAGCTACTCCACAGAAAACACACTGTAAACAAAAAAAAAGCCTTAAATTAAGTGCAATCAACTTAGATGTTTAAGACATTTCAACTTAAATTACATTAAATTGACTTAGTTATAACTTAAAAAATATGAAAATTGCTTGAATTATTTTGATGCGTTAAAGCAATGTAAAAACACGTTGTCATAACTCACTGATCATATACATTTTTTACAGTGCAGAAAACACATCAAAACTGTCACCTTTCTGTTGGGGTAAGTTTTATACATCTCTTGCCTGTTCTTTTATTAACTATTTAAGTTAATTTGATTACAGCTACCAATAATGTTGAGTTGTTTCAGCTCCATTTCACAGAAAATGTGTATAATGTGTAGAGATTTAGTCTGGACCTGGGCAGAGCTAACTGTTAGCATACATATCTCTGTTTCGGTTGGGTTTACAGGGGGATTTCCCCATCCTAAAATTACACGGCCAATAAAATAAAATAAAATATTTCCAAACTCTGTGATCAGTGCTTAAAAATCGATAGTATCATATAGCTCAAATAGTCACAAAAATCTTCCTCTTCATATACGTTAACATCAAACTGATAAATATCAACGAACTGAATTAGTGTGTGTTGTATGGGATGTATCTCTCATACACACACACACACACACACACTGATAGACACACACCTCTGTAACACCCCACAACTGTTTCCAATCATTAGGTTCCTGCATGTCTAGGCCCGGTCGCCTCTGATTGCACGACACTGGATACAAGATCCTATGAAGGGCAGAGGGAGGGCGATTTACACCCGTGGGCTAAAGGAGAGTCCTCTCCACCTTTCCCTGCTTCCTGCTCACTCACTTTTCTTTTCCTTTAATGGTTTTTCTTTATCTTTAACAACAACACATGACCACTGGTGCAGTGGAATGTGCTCAGTGGAAAATAAGTACACATTTATATTAATTACATATTAATTACATTGTTATTACTTATTTACTAACATACACATACATTTAGTTATAAATTCTAAAATATATATGATTGACCAGAACAGAATTATGAAGACAATAACTTTATAATAAAAAATATTTGTTTGTTTTTGCAGTATATATACTTGCAGTATATTTAAATGTACTGGTGGTTTAGACAATACATACTATGAAAGCACAAATAGAGGCTACGCTAGTACACTCTAAAAAATGCTGGGTTGTTTCAACCCAAATTTGGGTCTAATATGGACAAACCCAAATGTTGGGTTTAAAATGTAATTAAAAAAATGACAGTTGAAAGTGAAAGTTGAAGTTGGGTTAAAATTTTAAAATCCAACATTTGGGTTTGTCCATATTTTACCCAAATTTGAGTTTAAACAACCCAGCATTGTTTAGAGTGTAGGCCTGTGTAAGAGCAGCGAAATATCAGGAGGTCAATGTTGTGTTGAGAAGTATTTAGACACACCTGATTGGTAAGTTCAGAATAAACATGAATCAAATGACACAAATATAATTGTCTATAAGAATAAGAATAATATCTGTTTTTCTGCCCAGACATGTTGTGGTGAAACAATACGTTTTAGGATCTTGGAATTAAAGAGGAGTTTCATTTTCATGCTGTATTCTCAAATTGGCTAATATCTCACAGATTCCTGAGACAACATGTTTTTTTTTAATGCATTTAATTTTAGATAGCTATTAACCCTCATACCTCAACCTGGGATTTGAATCATTAATTGGTTGCTCGTTCTTTTCATTTAAACAAATCGACAAATGTTCAGTCTTGTAAATGACTACCTATTTGTGCAAATCTGAAATTGTAAATGTTTCGCCCATTTTAAATGAGAATAACTTTCAGAACAGAGTGTTGGTGCAAAGAATTATTATATGGGAAAAAAACATGAATATCCAACATATTGGGAAAATGTCATCTAGACGATAATCTTAAAAGTAACCTGTCTTGTCTATGTTGTGTTTTTTCCCCCCTGTGGTTAGGATTCATAAACCTTTTGAAAGTTCATAAACCTTTTCCAAGTAAAAAGTAAATAAATACATAAAACTAAAATAAATTTACAAACAATTTGCTTCTAATGTTTGCAGATCTTTCAGTCTATTATACAGTCAAGATAAAAGAAAAACTAGCGCAAAACTTGGAAATATTATGCAGCATTGAACATACATTTATACATACATTTGCATTTATAAATGTGCATTTCCCCCTGTCAGTCTATTGAATTTGCAGTGTACATTTGATTGTGAAACTGGTAAACTGTTCATTAGACCAATAGCATCAGTTCAGCGGGCGAGAGCTACTCCAGCTGGTTAAAGGTCCAGACACAAAAAATAGCCTCTGTTCTGTTCAGTAAACAATGAGGCAGTTACAACAAACCCCTTCAGAAAGCCTTTCGTGATAGTGCCCTTAAAATCAAAGCTTATAGTAATAAAAGTAATATCTTAGGAGGTGTGTTGTAACTGGGAACAGAGCTTGCAGATCAGCGCCATTTGAGACCGGGAACATTGTCTGTCTGTATGAATTCTGAGATTATGCACTTCGTAGTCTTTGAAGAATTATTTCAATGACCATTTAAACGTTTTAGATGCATGTTTGATTATGCATGATTTCACATAAACCATAAACAAATGTTAGGTAAATGTAGCCCCTAAATTCACCAAACACTTGTGATGCATGTAATAAAATAAATCCAACAGGTCCATAATCAATAAGCAAGTAATTTTCTAGTTTGTGAGAAAGCGTTAACTTGTAGATCATCAACTCAGAACCATCTGCACATATCAGCTATCATATTTAATGAATAACACTTAATTTTACAGACTTGAGGTCTGACATACCTGTAGAGGGTCGCTCTGAGGAAAAGTGAAAAGATCTGTGTTGGAGGGTCAGAGGTCAGCTTTGGGCAGGGTCAGGTCATGGCAGCAGGAGTCAAATGGCTGTTGATGGGGAAGTTGAAGAAGTAGCTGGTGGATAGAAAGCAGTGTGTTTAATAATCAGAGTCAGTCTCTCTCGGGCAGAATGCAGGTTCAGAGTTCAGAGGCTGGTTGGAAGTGGCGTTTCGTTGGGCTGTAGGGTCGGTCGGCAGGATTAGGAGCAGATGAACGTCTAGTGAGTGGCGGACATGGACCAAGCACCCTCCATCCTCCAAACGGAGAAGGCGTAGCTCAGCCTCTCGTGGGCCAGGTAGTTACAGCTGGCCAGCTTGGCATCCATCTCATCGCTCTGGAGAACCTGGTAGAGAAAGTCGATGTATCGCGAAGCCAGTTTGAGGATCTGAATCTTGCTCAGTTTGTCCGAGGGTAGCGTGGGGATGATCTTCCGCAGCGAGGCGAAAGCGTCGTTTAGGGACTGCGTGCGCTGTCGTTCCCGGACGTTAGCGATCACTCGTTGCGTGTGAAGGTCCTCGAATGGTTGCCCGGGCACAGGTGACACCGCGCTCACGGTGGGCACTAGGGAGACTGAAGAGTTTGATGAGGACGAGGGGGAATTCCTCTTGGGCCGCTTTGGGCCAGAGGGGACGAGCGTAGACGGGCCCTCCAGTGGCGTTTTGTCGTCCTGCGCTAGGGGTCCACTAGGCTCTTTCTTGGGACCTGTCAGCCGCTTCCGAGGACCAGCCGGGGGGGCAACGACGACGGGACACTTGTTGGGGCGACGCTCTTTCTCCTCTTCACTGGGTAGGACCCCACCCTCGGGAAAGTCGCCACAAGTCTGTTCCTCTCGCATGACGGTCCGTCGTCCTTAACCTGTCAATCCCGTGCTTCTGTCCTATTTCGCTTTGCCTGCGGCCCCGTTTTTCGCCTTTGACTGAGAGCAATTTCAAGGCAAAGCAAAACGAATCAAAGCAAAAGGCGTGCTTTTTTCCAACTCAAGAAGGTGCCGGATTATACGGCCATGCATCTGGGCTCGTAAAAATCTCTCTCTCCGCAGTATGTCATGTAGCTGTAGGTCAGTTCTTGAAACCTCAAATCACCATCTGGTTGTCAGGTCTTTTATAAAGGCCAGTGGTAAGTCTTCGGAAAGCCCTACCTACTTTGATCAGCGATTGGCTGAGAGGTGGATTGGTTGAGGGGTGGAGCCGCTCGAAGGAAACAGGAAGGCAATGCGTGTCATGATTGGAGGACAGAGCCATAAAGAGGGGGGCTCGAACTAAGGTAGTGGCAAATACTCTGCTGTAGAGTTTTCTTGAAATTGTCTGAAGCATATTGGTTCCAGATTTCCCCCAAAACAAGCCTTTAGTCCATACACACCCCCTCCACCACTGCACCACCTCCTCTTTTTCCCCAGCACAGCCCAACACAGACAATAGGAAGGAGCTGAGAAGCAGGCTTGCTGTTTCGCATGCTGTTTCATGCTGTCTCTCTGTTGACTTTATGCATGGCGAGGTTTTCAGGGGTAAACGGAACATTATTTTGAACATGCTGAGTGAAAAGTGAAGATCACTGAGTGTCTAGTTGTCTATGCATATTTGATCTCTATATCATTTTGTTGCATTGTAACATTTTAAAAGGTGCTCAAACCGTGATAAAAAAAAAAAATATGGTGAACTTTAAACCGCTAATCAGCACACTATTAGAAATGGATTTGTTTGAGTTTGAGTTTGACTGGCCAAGACTACAAAGTGAATTTCTGCCCTGAATTCAACTATTATATCACCATTTTTTTAGCTTTATTTTGATTTAAACCAAACCCGCCTTGATTGTGTCCCATTATTGTGATTGTTAATTTCAAAATCTCATAACAAAGTCCTGCTGAACTTAAAATTGGTTTCAGAACCAAAGAACATGCAAATTCAAAAACACAATGAATTGATTTAAAGGGGCAGCTTTAAAAGTACTCTAATCAACAGTTTAAAGTACAAACAATGGGCCTCATATTTTAGTCTCTCTTATGTCTTAATGTCTTCTAGCAGATTAAGAAAACTGACAGTTTTGCAGGGGTGCCGCAATGATTTCAAGAGACAGAGAGGGACAGAACGTTCAGAGCAAGACCAAGGCATTTCTGATCGCTGAGTGGCCAAGTCATGCAACTGTATCCTATTTGTGTTGTCTTGCTATTTTTATTTTTGTGGCAATGAGAAGCAGAAGAGAAGAAAATCATGCATCATTTTCAGGATCAGAAGCCAAGCTTTGGCCGAGCTGTGAGCGTGTCAGATCAGTGTTGCTGGACCTTTAGTACTCCAGCTCCCATATCTAATATCACACCCGATTCAACATTATCAGCTCATTAGCAGAGGCCTCATGAACTGAAATGAGTGCCAGAGATGAGGAGAGTACAAAATTGCCATGTTAGAGTGCTGTTTACAGTTGCAGCATACAATATCTTAAAGTCCCCTGTGGTGAAAATCAAGCTTTTCGTGTTATTTTATGTCGATGTGGTGCTTTTAATATGCTTTAAGACCAACCATTTTCTCCTTAAAACTGCAGTCTCAAAATCACGGTTTGAAATCGCTGGTGTTTCTGACGTCACAAACTACCTTGTAACCAATCAGATCAACATGTGATCGTCAACGAGTGGATCTCTGAGCGAGTGAGTGAGTGGAGGCGGGGCTCATTTGCATATTCATAGAACCGCGTATACTAAATGAGGCAAGGGTGTCGAGTTACATTCAAGCTATTCTAAGGCATGACAAATTTTTTTTTCCAAGGAAAAAAACTTTAAATATGTTATTTTGGATATGAGATTTAAGGGATAAAATGATTGACTAAATGGGGAGTGCGAGGGACAAATGAGGTTTAAAAGTGAAGGGAACAAGTCCTGCACATTCGTATTCCGTATTTTTAATTTTGTCAAAATTCTTTCTTTTCCCATTCTTATGTCAGATATGCCATAGACACGATTTTCAGTCACACATATTTAATAAAGTAAAAAATAAAAATCCAAGAACATTCATAGTAGGACTTGAGACCAGACTTGAGTCCAAGATTGACTTAAACCTGTAGAAATAGGCACAAACTCTTTGATCCATCAACACAAGAACAGGAAAAAGAGATGATGTCATAAAGAAGCAAATTAAGGAAATTATCCACAGCACTATTAGTCTTCACTGATCAGATTTGACGATCCTAGAGTCTGTTTTTATTTTTCACAAATGTTGTGTTTCAGTATTCATTAGGGATGCTCCGATCTGCATTTTTGGAGCCGATCACAGGAAGCATTATCTGGAAAAGGCCATTTTTAAGACTTTTTTCAAAAATACATATAATTATCTCACCTAAATGTTTGATCATGCAGTGTATTTTTGTTTTTACAATGGGGCAACTGTTGCACAATAGCTTACACACAGCACAAGCCTGATTTCCATCTCCGAACTGAATTCACAAAAAAGACAAGTAAACAGTCAGTAATAAAATAAGAACCAAGAATCAATTTACAAGCAGTAGCACAAATAAATAAACTAGAATTAAAATTACAAATAAAATAAACAGTGCTTTTTTCAGGTAGGTCAAAAGGTAGTATTGAGGTCAGAAATGTATTAAGGTTTCAAACATAATATAATACTGGATGGTCTTTCGTGAATAAATTAAAGGCATATTAATCCTTACAATTACAAAGTAAGTTATTCATCAGACACAGAAGCAGGCTGCTGTCACTTTAAGACCGAAGGCACAGATCCAATATACTATAACACAACTTTCTCAACTGTTCACTTAAGACAAAGCTGACTGTGTTTACATACTTGTCAAGATGGTAATTTTGCACATACATTTGTGTGTATTTGATCAATTTACTCGTGAGCTGAATGAGGCGGCCTTGAGTGTGCATCAGCTCGCTGTCTTACTACATAGATGCTATGATCGGTATGATGTAAACAAAGAGCAAAGCTTTGCTAGCCTGCTAACATTACAGGGTTGCAGTGGTGTTTAATGCAGCTTTTGTGATTGATTACGGTATTACCATATTCATATACAAATGTGATTAAATGGTGGATAACATCGTATCTATAACAAAACAAAAACAAACATACCACTCTGAAACGTCCTGTGAAATCCGTGTTTGAAATCCGTTCAGCACGATCCTCTTCGTTAAAATTGTCAGGGTCTGAATCACCTGATATGAAATTGATGGCATCGTTAATATTTACATCTGAGTAGAGCTCGCGGTTATGAAGGAGCGTGACATTTCCCGAACACGCACTAAGCACTGCCAATGACTACACACTGTAAATATGTAAAAATAATGTAAAATATGTGAAAAATAATGCTTTTTTTTAACAATCTTATTGTAGTACACTACAAAACTTCACAAAAGGGCATAATAGGACCCCTTTAAGCTTATTGAGGTTTATGAGGTCAGCCTTTATAGAGACCGCCAATCAAACTTCCCGAAGCGATTATCGGCCGATAGCGAATCAGCAGTCGATCAATCGGAGCAATCGTATTCATACAGTTGATTCATACACTTTATCCAATTCAGCTTTGGGTGAAATTAATAGTTATTTGTTTATTTTCCAATTTTATTTTATACTACAAGACAAGAGGACACAATATAAAGAAAAAAGCAGTTAGAAAGGGCACAAGTTGTTTACTGACGTTGCTAATATGAGCACCATGGCTTAATGTATTAGAGCATGTGTTTTAACCGCTAATATCAGTTATGAAAAATGCACACATTTCAAGGTGATTATTTAATATCATATAGTGTGCATGTACAGTGGGCCACTCCACATTGCTACATTTTGTCACAAAGAGTTGGAGCCACTTTCACTGGCATTTTAGCTTGTTTAGATTCGCACCATGGTGGTCCCAGTCAAACTCAGCCTCCGGAGCGAATCCGATCACATGTCCCTCCCACACCGCACCTGCGTCTGATCAAGACATTTATACGCCACAACGTCACCCAAACTCTTTGACAGGAAATAAACAGCTTAGGGGTACCGGAGTTATGGAGAAACTATATGACGGCTGATATAAACAATGGTGCGCTGGAGGAGTTTTGGACAGGAGTGAATTAGACTTGGGTCAGCGATAGTAACACAGGATCCCCTGGTGGAAGTGGTACAGCGTCGGTCCACAAGCCTCTCCAGTCTCTGAGATCTCTTCAGCAGGGCATGTGCATGTAGAAAAATACTAGTGTTACACACAGACACAAATCATTTCTTTCAAAGGAGTCTGTTTGAAAATGCACATGACTCTCGTTTTTCTTTCGGTTTATCTTTTGTTTAATTCAAAAGTGCATTCAAATTTTATTCACACAATGGCTTGAACACCTCTTCCATGATGTGTATGGTTTAATTCCTGTGTTAAAATTAATTTTGATTTATTTTGGAAATGCAGAGAGAAATGTAGAAAGAAATGCAGAAAGAAAGAAAACCAGAAAAAAATAGAAAGAAAGAAACGCAGAAAGAAAGAAATGGAGCAATGTCGAAAGAAAGAAAGAAGAAACGCAGAAAGAAACATATAAAGAAAGAAAGAAACACAAAAATGCAGAAAGAAAGAAATGCAGAAAGAACGAAATGTAGAAACAGAAAGAAACACAGAAAGAAAGAAATGCAGCAATGTCGAAAGAAAGAAAGAAGAAACGCAGAAAGAAACATATAAAGAAAGAAAGAAAGAAAGAGAAAGAAAAGAAAGAAAGAAAGAAAGAAAGAAAGAAAAAAATGCAGAAAGAAAGAAATGCAGAAAGAACAAAATGCAGAAAGAAAGAAATGCAGAAAGAACAAAATGCAGAAAGAAAGAAATGCAGAAAGAACAAAATGCAGAAAGAAAGAAACAGAAAGAAATGCACAAATGCAGAAAGAGTGAAAAAAAAGCAGAAAGTTAAAAAATGCTGAAAGAAAGAAACAAAGAAATGCAGAAAGAAAGAAAGAAATGCAGAAAGAAAGAAAGAAAGAAAAGAAAGAAAGAAAGAAAAGAAAGAAAGAAAGGTTTCTAAAATGTCATGTGGTGCGACTTCCCCAAAATTAATGATGTTTATGAATTATTAATTCATGATATTTGAAAATGTTATACCTTGGATAATGTATATACATTTTTTTTTTAATTTTTAATAAAAATTGTATTTTCAAATTGTATAAAAATATTGTATCAATATTTTAGTTGATGGTGACACCATATAGAAATCCTGAGGAACAGGCGGGGAATCTGTCACTGAAAAATAGAAAGAAAGAAACGCAGAAAGAAAGAAATGGAGCAATGTCGAAAGAAAGAAAGAAGAAACGCAGAAAGAAACATATAAAGAAAGAAAGAAACACAAAAATGCAGAAAGAAAGAAATGCAGAAAGAACGAAATGTAGAAACAGAAAGAAACACAGAAAGAAAGAAATGCAGCAATGTCGAAAGAAAGAAAGAAGAAACGCAGAAAGAAACATATAAAGAAAGAAAAGAAAGAAAGAAAGAAAAGAAAGAAGAAAGAAAGAAGAAAGAAAGAAAGAAAGAAAAAAATGCAGAAAGAAAGAAATGCAGAAAGAACAAAATGCAGAAAGAAAGAAATGCAGAAAGAACAAAATGCAGAAAGAAAGAAATGCAGAAAGAACAAAATGCAGAAAGAAAGAAGAAACAGAAAGAAATGCACAAATGCAGAAAGAGTGAAAAAAAAGCAGAAAGTTAAAAAATGCTGAAAGAAAGAAACAAAGAAATGCAGAAAGAAAGAAAGAAATGCAGAAAAGAAAGAAAGAAAGAAGAAAGAAAGAAAGAAAGAAAGAAAAGAAAGAAAGAAAAAGAAAGAAAGAAAGGTTTCTAAAATGTCATGTGGTGCGACTTCCCCAAAATTAATGATGTTTATGAATTATTAATTCATGATATTTGAAAATGTTATACCTTGGATAATGTATATACATTTTTTTTTAATTTTTAATAAAAATTGTATTTTCAAATTGTATAAAAATATTGTATCAATATTTTAGTTGATGGTGACACCATATAGAAATCCTGAGGAACAGGCGGGGAATCTGTCACTGACCCAGAGACACAAACCATGAGCCTTCAAGTGTGTGTGTGTGTGTGTGTGTGTGTGTGTGTGTGTGTGTGTGTGTCGTGTGTGTGTGTGTGTGTGTGTGTGTGTGTGTGTGTGTGTGTGTGTGTGTGTGTGTGTGTGTGTGTGTGTGTGTGTGTGTGTGTGTGTGTGTGTGTGTGTGTGTGTGTTACAGCAGACGAGTGTGATCTGTGGCAGGTTTGGTTTCTCAGACCTCTCACCTTGCGTGCTACCACGTCGTTGCCTCAGTAAAGTGGAGGAATTTCTGCCGGGGAAAAAAAACAAAAGGCCCGCTCTCAAAAAAAGAAGAAAAAACGATAGAGAGAGGCCAAGAGAAGAAGAAAAAAAGCGAAGAGGGGAAAAGCAAAGCACTGGTCAAACAGAACCATATGGGAGAGTGTGGGGCTGGCTTTGATCTTGGCCCGCCGCCTGATTGATGCTGCGCATTTCATTTCCTCGTCAAGGCCGTGACATAATGTTTCACTAACACTCGAGACCCTCGCTCTCCTCCTCATCTCATCCCCTCATCTCTCCAATCCCCTGTTTCCACCTCACAGCCCAGCGCTCCCGCCTCGCTAAACAACACGTCCGTCAACAGAGCAAAGCGTTCCAGGCTTTAAACCGCTCTCTAACGCGACAGTCCGCAGAAATCTCTGGCCTTAACATCTCCAGCAGGGCTGATAGAGGAGCGTTAGCATGCACACACACGGGACGAGTCTCTCCGTACGGGACGGTGGACATCTGCGGGACTCACGATGACCTCATGTTGCTAGCCTGTGGAAAAAGCGGTGCCATAGATGAAAGGCTATCGCAATCTGTGTTTGTGAGTTTGTTGCTACTACTATGACAATGCAGACATAACAAACGCCTTTGCTAACCCTCTGTAAATCACTGCTGGTATTAGAGCATAATCGGATCAGACGAAACTTAAAGGATTAGTTCACTTTTAAAAAAGCTTTTGCTGATAATTTACTCACCCCCATGTCATGCAAGATGTCCAAGTCTTTCTTTCTTCAGTCGAAAAGAAATTAAGGTTTTTGATGAAAACATTCCAGGATTTTTCTCCATATAATGGACTTCAATGGGACCCAAACGGTTCAAGGTCCAAATGACAGTTTCAGTGCAGCTTCAAATAACTTTAAACGATACCAGACAATGAATAAGGGTCTTATCTAGCGAATCCATCGCTCATTTAAAAAATAAATAAAAAAGTTTAAGTTTTATAAGCACAAATGCTCGCCTTGCTCTGTCCTGTGATGTGCGTTCGTGACTCTCCTGTTCGAACTCGTTCATCAAAATGAACGAATCTTTTTTCGAGTCATTTAGTTCATTTCGTTCGTTGAATGAACAAAATGACTCGAAAAAAAGACTCGTTCAAAATGAACAAATCTTTTTTCGAGTCATTTCGTTCGTTGAATGAATGAAATGACTCGAAAAAAGATTTGTTCATTTTGATGAACGAGTTCGAACAGGAGAGTGATGACCGCGCATCACAGAACAGAGCAAGGCGAGCATTTGTGCTAATAAAACTTGAACTTTTTTATTTATTTTTTAAATGAGCGATGGTTTCGCTAGGTAAGACCCTTATTCATCGTCTGGTAGTCGTTTAAAGCCCTTTGAAGCTGCACTGAAACTGTCATTTGGACCTTGAACCGTTTGGGTCCCAATGAAGTCCATTATATGGAGAAAAATCCTGGAATGTTTTCATCAAAAACCTTATTTCTTTTCGACTGAAGAAAGAAAGACATGGACATCTTGGAGCAGTAAATTATCAGCAAAAGTTTTTTTTAAAAGTGAACTAATCCTTTAAAAGAACAACACGATTGCTTTAAAAAACAAGCATTGATTGGGCATTGGTCTCATAGCTGCGGGTGTTGTTTTGTAAATCAAAACTAGAAATGTTTTTCAAGATATATCTAAATATGCCTTTATGCATTTAAAGGGTTAATTCACCCAAAAATGTTTAATTATCTTATGATTTACTCACCATCCTAGGTGTATATGACTTTCTTCTTTCAGTCAAACACAATCGTTTATGACGGGTATATAAGTTACATTAAAAATATCATGGCTCTTCAAGCTTTATAATGGGAGTGAATGGTAACTTTAATTAAGTTTAGTAAGTTTTATAAAAAAAGTGCATCCCTCCATCATAAAAGTAATCCATAC
>CM070837.1:6732385-6954885 GCA_036326025.1 Chrosomus eos | reverse complement strand
GATTTGCATGGGTAAACTTGCATTGTTCTACTGCTATGATCATTCTGCTTTTGTACAGATCTCACCATGGCTTTTGTTCAAGATTCCCTGCAGCAATTTCACATTCTTTCTGAATCTCACAAGATGACAACAGTGAGACGATTCTTCTCTTTGATCACAACACTTGGACGTCTCCCACAAATCAAATGACAGCAAGACTTCCGGGAGATTTAAGATATCCTACAGATAAGAGGCTTCCCTGAGTGAGCTTCAGTTGTCTGGAATAAATGAGCACTTATCTTGAGTCTTGAGGTTTTCTGTAGACATGTACTTCACTTACATTTGACGCTTTGCAAACTTTAGTCTTTTGACGTGTTCTGACAGGACTGATAGTGAAATTAATGTCCTGTTACCTATTTTAAAAGCCCATGTGTCATGAGCAAACATACTTATTTATCTTTACAATACAATCTAATGCATTTAAGTGGTGAAAGTGCAGCGTTATGTCCTATAATCTATTTCATCAAAAATCAAAAGCATTTGATTTCGATTCCCTCTCTAAGGGGCCATAGCGTGACTGTCAGTTTCAGACAGTCAGATCCTTTCCTTGACACAAGTACCAAACTTTTCTGGTTTGCGCAACAGGATGAAGCACTCTCAAGGTTTTCAGATGGGGCACAAAAGGAGCCTCACACGGAGGAATAAGTGTTTACCATAAACATCAAGAAGCATGGCACATGTTCTTTGTAAAAACGTTGCTTTCATTATTATTTTGTTCCTCTGGTTTCCTTGGTTCTAATCAACATGCACAGATACCCACGGCGCTTCATTTATCCATTTTTAATTTTCCATTTGAGGTGGTTGTTTCACCCATAAACATCTTGTAAGTTGCTGTAAAGCATTCTCGTGTTGCTGGTACAACCAATTGCATTTCTGGGCATTGCCGTCTGTACCTGGAATGTTGCAGTACAGGCTCAGAACGAGCTATACCAGTAACCGCTCTGATATCCCTCAGTTCTCGAAGTCAACACACAGAAGTGCCTTCACTGAGAACCTGTAGACATGTCTCTAAGTAAACCTGAGGAGCGTCTTGCTTTGGAGTTGAGCTGTCCGATCTGTTTGCAGCTGTACCGTGATCCCGTAACCCTTCCTTGTGGACACAATTACTGCTTGGGTTGTATACAAAATGCTGCGCACGCAGAAGATCCCAAGTCCTCGAAACGTTGTCCGGAGTGCAGGGAGGAGTACGGCAGCCCGGAGACTCTTCCCAAGAACTTCAAGCTCAGCGGGATCGTGGATGGGTTCCTGGCGGCCACTTCGGGCGGCGGACTGAGAGGAGGCGCGGCGGTGCCATGCGACCATTGCCTGGACGATCCAGTGGCTGCGGTGAAATTCTGCACACGCTGTGAAACGTCATTGTGCCCCAGCCACCTCAAGAAACACGAGGAACGACACCGGTCGCTACACGTCTTAGTGGGGCTGCCCGCAGAACGGGATGGGAAGAGGTGCCCAGTGCACCTGAAGGTCACGGAGTACCTGTGCACGCAGGAGCGCCTGTTCCTCTGCTCCGAGTGCTTGATGGAGGGCACGCACCAGCACCACGAGGTGCAGACGTTCGAGGTGGCGAAGGGGGAAATGATGAGGATTCTTGAGGAACTGGGGAAGTCTGTGTCTGACAAGCTACAGATGACAGAAGCTCTGGTGAAAAGCGCCAGCGGAGGACCTCCGGATAAGGCCGAAGATAAGCTGGTGGCCAGGGCAAACATACTGCTGGACAACATGACTTCACTTATAACTAAATACAAGGTAAGAATGATAAAAAAGCGAGATAAAATCATGCCTAGCTTTAACTAGTTCAGTTTGTTGTGTTTAGGCAAAATGGGCCCTTTTTTAACGATCTAAAAAAGAATCGTGTCTGAATCCACTTTTGCTAGTTTAACGACAGAAAAATGTTTTGGGCTTAACGTGCAATAAACCAATCAGAGTCTCATCTCCCATTCCCTTTAAAAGCCAGTTGCACTCGCGCTATGGCGGATTCGCTATTTACATGGCGGGATTTGTAAGCCGAAAGACTGAACGCTTCTCCGGATCTGCTCGTGCGTGAGGTTAAAGCTTAAGCAGACCATCAACGGGACAAGCCGGGTTCCACCATATCTTTATGTACACAATAATAATCTTTTACATTGTAATCCTTTTATTTTTAATATTTGGCAAGTTTGTGTGCTGCTGCACGTAACTGTGTGTGTAATAAGCAGAGTGTGTGTGCGTTGTGGACCCACCTATAGGTGCACATTACTAACGCGCTCTGTAAATAACAAAGAAAATATTGAGCCATTGACTTTAGACCAAGTTTTTGTTGGTCAATGGCACAGTCTATTTCAGTCGCCTCAAAATAGCAATGCGCCAACACCTTGTTTTCAGACCAGCAGCCCATGGGAGCACAAATTATATGTTTTAAATTTTGTTTAAAAATATTTAAACAATGTGGCGCAGGACCTGAAAATGATAACTGCGTCAGGCTGAAACTAGCAAAAAACACTTGAGTCGGGCCTGGCGCTGCATTGCACTGGGTGTATGATGGGGCCCAATGTGTGTAATGTGTAGTAATGCCACATAAATGTCACCCTCACTTATGTAGAGAGCAACAGATCTAGACCAGTGCTGATGACATACAGTCATGTTGAGGTAAAGCACATTAACACTCTTTATATATGATGTTTTAAGAGTCGTATGTGCACCGAGATGGACGACAATCTTCACACGCGGGACAAAAGCTGGCAGGCAAGTCTCTGCGATTTGGAGCTTTGTCTACACCAGCTGCGGGAAGCCCAGCAGTGCACCAGCGAGGTTCTCAATCAATCCTCCGAGTTTCTCTTCATCCAGAACTACCTCACCGTTGAAGCAAGGGTCCACCAGGCAGCTAACGTCACCATTCCCGGTCTACCTTCCCAAGAGTCCTCCGATGCCAAGCAACTGCGCTCTGTGCTACGTACAGATGCCCTCCACGCCGAGATGAGTCTTCTGTTGGAGTGCCTCCATGGCATAATGAACCCTCTGGACCTGACCTTCAACCCAGTCACGGCCAATCCCAGCCTTCTGCTGTCCAACGATCTCAAAACAGTCAAGCAGTGTGCTGGAGTCAAGAGCAGTAGTGCTGGAGATCACAGCGAGCGCTTCTCCTCGGCTAGTCAGGTCATGTGCTCGCAGAGTTTCTCCACCGGAGTTCACATGTGGGCGGTGGAGGTCGGCCCGGGTGTGCGTGGTCGGTGGGACTGTGCTATAAAAGCATCCCACGTAAAAGTGACCACAGCAGGCTGGGGCATAACAACAGCTCTTGGAGGCTGCAGTGGAAGAGCAAGAAGCTGACGGCGTGCCATGACTCGGCTAATGTGGTCGTAGGTGAAGGGCTGGTCATGCCGCCGAAAAAAGTCGAAGTGACCCTGGATTACGAAGGAGGAACTGTTGCGTTCCACAGCTCAGGTCAGGGAGGCCGAAAGCAGCATCTTCATACATTCAGTGCCATGTTCAAGGACGCTGTGTATCCTGCGTTTGGGCTCCACTCTACCTCAGGAGATTCATGGATAACTCTTTTGAGTGGAGTTTAACTGACACGAACATGCTTTCATTATGTAACATTCTTGCTTCATTCTCTTTATCATTCCTTATGCATTAGTATGCCTAAACCTGTACCCCTGGAAAGAATAACCTTGGAACGTCATGCACTTTTTATTTACTGAAGAAAGAAAACTTAGTAGCACTTATATAGTTAGTGTGATGTGTGACATGTTAGTGCGATATTAAAGACTTAAGTTACTACTTGAAATTGTACATATGATAATCAAGCAACATTTTTCTGGACGTGGCTTGAGAATTCGAGAGGGCGCGTGTCCCCTCAGTTTGATTCTTCACGAACAACAGCTATAAGCAAAGCAGACATTATTACAAATGACCCTTTATTGACTGACTTATTTTAAAGTTTGAATGTCCAACAGCTATTCATCCCCTGAAAACAGAAGAAACTGAATGGGTTTTGTTTGAATATTACCCAGAAGTCTAGTTTTGTTGGGCTGAAATAGGAGTCTTTGAAGAAAAGAGATTGTAAATAAAGTAACACCAGCATAGACAGTGTGTTTTATCCAGAGCTCAACTCTTTCCATGTCTGAGGAAAGAGAGAAAAAATCAAATTCAGATGCTCTTAAAGAAACAGAGCATGGGTATCACATTACCAGTGAGTTTGATAACATCTCTGTGGTATTTAGCTTGTAGTTTCACTTAAACTAAAGGGAATGTGTAGTGACAGGAATGGAGCTACACAAGGAACATTAACACACATGCTACAGGACAGCATTCTTCAGGGCCATATTAGACAATTTCCAGATTAGATCAATTATTATTAAATATGCCTACACATTTATTTTATTAAAATGCCTAGAGCAAAGCTCTTTATGTATGGTTTGTATGACATAAAAGAAATGTACATCACATTGTCCTGTAAAACAAGAAATACTTGATCACACCTTCCCTGTCACACTAATGAAATAGTTTTGACTCTTGTCAGTCTGTACTGAAAAATTTTTCTCTATATAATTTGACAACAAATTTCAATATATGTAGAGGGTCACATCTAGACATTATGATTATAATGTGCTGATTATACTTAAGACTCTATATATATTTACATGCACCAATGCTACATTCATCTGTCATAATTTATTACTTCAATAAGTTCATTGCTTCTGTCTTAAATTATTATATTTTTTAGCTATAACTGTGATTTGTAGGTGTGCATTTCTGAAATACATAACTTATACAGTTACCTCTGATACCAGATCACTCTAAAATGTAATGTAGACACATGCATTTTCTGTAAAGCTGCTTTGAAACGGTGTGTATTGTGAAAAGCGCTATACAAATAAATGTGAATTGAATTGAATTTAGACTCATTTCTGGAGGATTGCACCTTTACCGTTAGACGTTTATGATTACTAGCCAGTTTTTCTATCTTTCTTCTTTTCTTTTTTGAGAAAAAAATGTCACTGAAACCAATCATTCACATTGTGTTTGGTTTTGTGATAGTTTTAGTTGAAGTCATTTTACATCACTTGAATGGCTTTGACTTATATTAGTTTATTCTTTAAGATTTCGTTGTTGTGTTGTTGTTGTTTATTAAATGAGAATACAGTATGGTATTATTTGATCTACAACAGCACCATCTACAGGTTAGAGACAACTTTTTGTTCTTTATACTCTAAATACAATTGCAATAAATTCAGTTATCCTCATTTGCGCTGGTTTTAGTATACATTTTAAATGCTAAATTGAAGAGAGAATTAATGTAAAGTTTTTCTCAACTTGTCCGTATGGCAAGTAAACAGCTATGACATCACAATGTCAATATAGCAGATGGTAATAGCTGATTGTTATCAGGCCTGATGTGCCATAAAGAGAAGAAGTTTTATAGTTAACCATTAACGTCACACAACTTCAACCCTGAAAGACAGCAGAAGAGGACATCATCTCAGCGATACAAAGTTCTCCCACAAATGTAAGTGCATTTACAGTTTCTCATGTGTGTGATCAAAAAGTTGTTTTGGATGTGTAGTGGTTTCTGTGGCCTATTTGCATTATATACTAATAAAAGGGAAAAAGAGAAGCGTGCGCAGCATTTGTTTGCGGATATCTCTTGGCTTGATATTATGTAATGAAATGTTAAAGGATTAGTTCACTTTAAAAAAAAAAAACTTTTGCTGATAATTTACTCACCTCCATGTCATCCAAGATGTCCATGTCTTTCTTTCTTCAGTCGAAAAGAAATTAAGGTTTTTGATGAAACAAACAGAATGAACGAAACGACTCGAAAAAAGACTCGTTCATTTTGATGAACGAGTTCAAACAGGAGAGAGTCGCGGCCACGCATCACGGAACAGAGCAAGGCATAAACTTACCTTTTTATTTATTTATTTTTGAAATGACGAACGTTTCGCTAGATAAGACCCTTATGCATCGTCTGGTGTCCTTTAAAGTCATTTGAAGCTGCACTGAAACTGTCATTTGGACTTTGAACCCTTTGACTCAGTGTATTACATTACATGGAGAAAAATCCTGGAATGTTTTCATCAAAAACCTTAATTTCTTTTCGACTGAAGAAAGAAAGACATGGACATCTTGGATGACATGGGGGTGAGTAAATTATCAGCAAAAGCTTTTTAAAAAGTGAACTAATCCTTTAAGCCTTTTAATGAGTGCCAGAAGTGTCCATATATTTTTAGGCCTCTATATGTCATTGTTTAAATAATGTTTGATACATTTTGTCATCTTGTCTTCTTTACTACACTGTGTATTTTGTCATTTTTAAACAGACGGCAGACAGTAAAGTGGTGAAAATGAGTGACATAGATGACGATAGTGAAATATTCTTCTCAGTTAAAGTGAGTATCACCTTGTCATAGATTTAGTCAATAGTTTTGTTGCATTTATGAACTAAATCCACTGACGTATGTGGTTTGGGGATGGTGTGCAGTTTTTGGGTCGTGTCCAGGTGGTCCGTCCAGGTGGGATGCAGACTCTGACAGATGCAGTCGAAGCCCTGCAGGTGATAAAACCATAAAAGTCCCTCTACTGTAGCCATTACTGTATTATATAACTTGATCCTGTGTCCCTGCGTCCTATTATTATGCATCCTTCTCTTCTCTTATAGGATCCTAACATAGATATGGCTGAGAAAATGAAGAAAACTAAAGTACATCTGTTTCTGACCAGAACTGCCATTGACATTCTAGAGCATAAAACCAAGGTGTGACTGAGGACTATGTACTCGAGCTCAGACGGTGATCCTCATGTGGACGACACCCTCATTCTCTCTCTCTCTCTCTCTCTCTCTCTCTCTCTCTCTCTCTCTCTCTCTCTCTCTCTCTCTCTCTCTCTCTCTCTCTCTCTCTCTCTCTCTCTCTCTCTCTCTCTCTCAGTTCATGCTGTACTCCTGCGCTCTGCCCTCGGTTTCATTCTGTGCAGTTCATCCGTCTCAGCCCAAAGTACTGGGCTTCATAGCCAAACACCCAGCGGCAGACATGCACCACTGCTACATCTTCCAGAGCAAGAAGTTTGTGAGTTCTGGAAATCTTTAATGCATTGACACAGTATGCATTTAGTTCAATATTTACAGCAAAATTAGGTTTACCTTTAACCTCTTTAATCTTAGTTTTGATCGGCCTTACTGTAGATATGTTATTTTTTGATTTTATAAACTTCAATACATTTTAATAAGAATTTGGTTTTTAATTTATTATAATACTATTAAATAGGATTAAAGTTTTGAAAATCTGTCACTTCATGTTAAATCTTACCAGCAATTCTTTTCGAGTAGATTTTTTGATTCTCTGTGCCGTTTTTCTCTTTCTCAGTCCCATCTTCTGGTGTCCATCATTGGCGACTCTTTCCGCTCGTATAAGCAGAATGAAGGTGTACAGGGGGATCGAGACCTGGTGGTGGAGGCCCTGAGACACAAGGTACAGATCACATCAGAGAAATACTGGAGCTCAGCACAGGCCAGCACTAATTTAAGCATGGACATTTAACACGGCACTAAAAATAGCTGTTTCGTTAAGAAAAATCACACTTTTTTTGTAAGGTGTGATACATTTCATGGCATAATATTCTCTTACATACAGAGAGGGTGTATTTATCTCTTTGAAAACCATCAGACCAATAGGAATGCTGCATCCAGGACCTAAAATTAACACTCGCCAAGCACCAAATGCGAGTAAAAATCAGAGTTGGCGAGTTTATGAAACAGTGTCGATCGCCAGTTGGCCGGTCAAATTTTTATGAATTCTAAGAATGGAATATTGAGAGAACATAAACATGAACAAATATGAACAAAGCACTTTCGCCGAGTTCTGCATCGTCACGAAAGTTGAAGCCTTGCCAATTTAGTAGTCGTTACTAAACATCCAAAGTGTGCGTCCAGAAATCTGTCTCAGACAGCATGCGAATACTGACCTGAGCTCTCTTTCACATCTTCTTGCACTTGAACAGACATATTCAAACAAAATGGTCAATTCCTATCCTCGTAAACAGTCGGTTATGTCTTAAAGGTGCTCTAAGTGATGACACTCGCCACATTTTTTGTCATTTGTCACATACAGCTTACAAACCTCACTATCCGCTAGCTGCTGTCCCCTGAACACACTGTTAAAGACACGGTCTCTGCAGACACTCCAGGCTCCACACACGGCAACAAAAACACACTGGGCTAACCCGCGCCACGAATCATAACAAACTGTTCCAGCCAATAACAGACAAGAAGGATTTGGGGGCGGGGTTTGAGGGGTTAGCTAGCCTCCGTTTTGTTTGACAATACTTTAAACGTCAACAAGAAGTGACGTCACCCGACATCGCTTAGAGCACCTTTAAGTGAACGTAAACCGTTGAGAAAGTAAACACGTGGATCAGTATCAGTATATTAGATCCGTGCATTCGCTCTTAAAGGGATACTCCACCCAAAAATTAAAATTCTGTCATCATTTACTCACCCTCAAGTTGTTGCAAACCTGTATGAGTTTCTTTCTTCTACTGAACACAAAGGAAGATATTTTTGTTGTTTGACAGTTGTTTGGCACCATTGTATTTTTTATTTTATTTTTTCTACTATGGAAGTCAATGGTGCCAAACAACTGTTTGGTTCCAATCGTTCTTCAAAATGTCTTCCTTTGTGTGTACTGTGCGTGTAAAACTTAAAGAAAAAACTTTTCGTTTTAAGCATATCGTGGTCGTGTAAACGTACCCTTAATGTTAATCAAACAACAAAAGACAAAGACTTAACACAAAAGACAAAAAAAAAAAACTTTTGTAACTTTAATAAGGATTAATCTATGTTTCATAACTGGTAAAACAAATTAAAATTGGTAGGTGTGGCAAAAAGTTAGTTATAGGCCCTAGGCCTGGCTGCACCCTAGTAAGACTGCATATCTCTGCTGCCACATCATCAAGTCTCGATTTGAAGGATCCTTGGAAAACAGCCCTTATTCCAGTCCTCGATTCAGCTAATTTTGAAGGAAGCATCTAGTGTATACTTCGCATCTTTAAATCACCCACAATCCTTTGCAGACATGCCAACTGACTGAAAACGAGTCGACATTGAGCTTGTCTGAGTTCATTATGAAATCAGAGATAAAAATAATAATTTCGGAGATAAAGGAATTATGCTTTCTTTTGTTTTGTTGTAAAGTAATTACTGCTTAACAGTGATAATGTAAAGATCACAGATGGTTGTCATTTCATATACTGCATTAAAAGAAAGTCAGTCAACCTAAAGGTTTTTAATATAAAGCACTTTTCTTAATATGCAGCCTTGTGTTTGAGAAACACCCTAGCTGCGTCCCAATGTGGATACTATGCCCTAAATAGTATTGAAAATTACTAATGTCACATACTATTTAGGATGGATAGTATGCACATTGGGACGCCTGACTTTGTCGTGCCTTGTTGCTCAGTGGTTTTGATTGACTAGTGTGTGTTTGAATGCTTGAACTGTCTGAGATCTCCCTCTGCTGTTCAGAATAAGGTACTGGAGCGGGAAAATGCGGAGCTGAAGAGGAGACTGCAAGCCAATGGAGAAGTGGGTTATGTGTCACACTATGAGGCTTAAGTTGCAAAGCACATACACAAGCATGTTTAACCACAAACACAGATGCACACACGTGTCTCCTCATATAACAGCTGCAAAAGCTTAAAGGAATAATTCAGGTAACAATGAAAATAAATGACTCACCCTCACAGCTTTCTGTAAGGCACACATTGTGAAATATTTAAAAACGTACAGATTTCTATATAGTGACCTTGGGTGTTTGAACTATTCCTTTAAGAGACTTCTTATCTGGAAAAGAACATGATAACCCTTTAAAGTAGGATTGAAGAATAGTGTATGTACACATCAGTTTATAATATTGAGCTACTGATTTGATGATGGCAGCACTTACTGTGGTGATCTCTCTGGACACAGATATTTATCTTACAGGACGCTGGGGGAGTCCAGAACATTAATGAAACGGAGTCGGATATTGATAAGACTTCATCTCGATCAGGACAGGGTATGTGTTGAGAACTCACAAACACACACACACACACACACACACACACACACACACACACAAGCTCTATACGCATAAAAAAAGACATACACATATTATGAAAATAATATAATTAAGTGTTAACTGAATGCAATGTTTTCAGACACTTGACTGCATGTTACAATTAAATTAAAAGGCCTTATAATTTACATTTATATTACATGCATTTAGTTGAACTTTAGAGTGTTCACAACTAATGGACTTGCATCTTTATATATAATTTAATAATTACTTCTATTGTGTTTGAAATATGGCTACATTTACTGCTGAATGTATTGACAAGGATTCATGATAAACTGAAATATACTTTAATGTAATTTCTGTTGAAACTTTTATTTTATGTATTTAAATACATTTGTAGTTACACATTTGTAATGATGGAGTAGCAATTTATATCTAAAATATATTAACTTGAAATGTGATATCAAAAACATTAATTAAAAATTAATTATTATAATGTACTTTACATGTGCTTTAAAATGTTAGTCAACATATCTATCAAAATAAGTGCACTTTTTTAAGGCAGGACTAGATATTATTAAAACAATGATATTAATGTACTTAAAAATCAAACTTTTAATTTGACATTATTACAAAGTGTACTTTTTTTAGAAAGTACTCAAGTGTGTTAAGTAACAGCCATGAAAGTGAAAACAGTGTGTGTGTGTGTGTGTGTGTGTTGTGTGTGTGTGTGTTGTGTGTGTGTGTGTGTGGTGTGTGTGTGTGTGTGTGTGTGTGTGTGTGTGTGTGTGTGGTGTGTTGTGTGTGTGTGTGTGTGTGTGTGTGTGTGTGTGTATTTTCAATGTAAATAACCTCTTGATAACATCAGTAAAAGTCTACTTTAAATAATGCTCACCTGCATGTATGCATGCATATGTACATATATATTTCCATGTCAAAAAAGGAAATAAGCTTTTACTTTACTAATGTGCCCATCATGTATCCAACTGTAACATTATCCTAATGATAAACGCTTATGGCTGTTCACAATAGCCATACATTGTTGGAAAAAGTCTTTAATAAAACTACAAATTGATTTATTTACACATTTAGTATTGGTATTGATATGTCTTGATATGCAATCTTTTAATTTGTCCAATATTTTTATTTCAGTGAGATTCTTTTCAGAAGACGACGAAACTCCTTTGCAGAGGAATTTCTGAGTGGAAACAGATAAAATCAGATAAATGCTCCAGAAATGACTCCTGAACAACACATCCAGCAGATGCTACTGTATAACACTGAGCTCCTGCAAACACTATTATTTATAGGAACATCAAGACAAGATCATTAAAAAATCAGCCTATTTAAGATTAATCTGTGAACATATAGGTTAACAAATAAACATTTATGAATGTAGTTTTTTTGGTATAAGGCATTTATTCCCAGCTGACGTACATCATGTTTTATCCTGCTGACAGCCTTTTGGTGATGACATGTAACCTATCATATACATACTTTGTTATGATACTCTTCCACTGCAAAACTATTAAAATAATCAATACTGATGTATACAGAGTGATACTTGTAAACGTTTACCTTGAAGGGGCTACACACACACACACACACACACACACACACACACACACACACACACACACACACACACACACACACACACCACACACACACACACTTTACTCCTTGTCAACTGGTTTAGTTTATTGCAATGCATGCAAACTTTTGTCATCACAAAATCATGTATTCATTAACGGCTTCAGTGACTGGAAACATCCCGACCCGAGAGGATATCGAACCACAAAAAGAGTGTTGATCACCGACACCACATGCTTGCTCTATTAAATAGATCAAAAACCCATATCTTCAGTGAATGCTTCACTTTGCCGGCAGATAAAAGCGGAACAAAACTATTGGAAGGTGGTCTTGTGGCATGTAGTAGCTGTTGTCAAGTTTTTGGGAGAGAGGGAGCTGCCATTCCAAAGGCATGATGAAAAACTTAGAATTATCTTGCTTTGCTTGAACTGATGCCGGGTTTGACCTCCTTTTTACAAAATCATACAAAAAAGAGTTTATCTTAATGAGTGAGAAAACTAAGAAAATCATAGCAGCTGAAATCTAACAGGCCAAATATTTCATTAGCCGCGTTTCCACTGCCGGGCCAGGGTCGGGCCAGGGCTAACAGCAAGCCGAGCCGAGCCAGTGGCCTCGGGCCTCAAACACCGGGCTTGCGCTTCCACTGCCGGGCCAGTAGCCCTGCAGCGCTGCCCTAAACCCCGCCCTAACACGCCTTTCTGGATCAAACGTCATTTAACACAACCCATTTCAGCGGGTATTATGAATTTATATATTTTTTAAGCTAGAAAAATAGCATGTATATTAACTTACCGGCCGTGGCTGCAATAGTGTCCCGACTTGTCTCGCGAGTCGCCACTAACAGCACCGTACATCAAATCGGACCGTGGAAACCTCCTTCTCTGAGCTCCGCTTTGTCCATTGTGCGTTTGAATCGCCTTGTACAATATACTGCGTCCGCAACTTTTTAATTTTTTTCCCGAACTTGAAGCGTTGCTCGCTGAATGCTTAGCTTGTTCAGTATCGATGTATTTTATAACGTCCTCTTTTCTTCACACGCCGTCATGTACCATTTCTTCTGCCCAAATGCTCAGAAGAGCTTTGGTATCTTCGACAGACCAGTACAGGCGATTCTCCATTTAGAGCAGCGATTATTTTGCGCGATATAAAAACAGTGAAATGTGCATCTTGCTTCAGATCATAACGTTCCATAACACCGATAAACTCCGCCTTTTACCTTGAACACGCCTCTAGCCCGAGCTGGCCCGCTTTGGCCCAAGGTTTTCGACGGGCCAGAAATCCTGGCCGTTGGCCCCGAGTAAGCCCCGATCAAGCCCCGGAAGTGACAGTGGAAACGCGACTGGCCCTGGCACGCACTAGCACGGCTCAGCCCTGGCCCGGCAGTGGAAACGCGGCTATTGTAATTGTAGATTCAACAGGGCAAAGTAGTTGAGAGATCCTTTGGATTTGAGCCCCTCTGTCCCATCCGGGTCACGGCACCAAATGCTCCTGCTGCTTCGAACGGGACTCAAACCGGCGTCTCTGGCAGGGAGACAGGTAAATTAACAAGGTCACTAAAGACTGCAGTGCACCTCTTGAGATCAGGGAGTGAGGTTTACCTCACACTAGCTGGCCTCCGTTACACAAAACTTGGGATTGGACTTGTCAAACTGTTGTGGACAAAACTACTGCAATCAATTTCCAAGCAATGTGTCAGGTAAATATAGCGGACTTGAAGCACACCTGAAAATGCAAAACCCTTTAATTCACTACATGCCCTGTGCTGGTCATTCTTTGAATCTCATTAGTGTCGACATCATAGATGATTGCTGTGAGGAGGTCACATTCTTTTTTTATCTATAACAATCACTTTAAAGTTTTGCAGCACATCGACTCATTGCTGGAATCAGATTTTACACAGCCATCCTGGTAAATTACCGTAAAATTGCCAGAATGACTTTACCGGTAAATACACAAATATGCTGTTCACACAAGCAATCACACATCATCTCCAAAATGTCAGTCATCGGAAGTGATCTTTAAATGCCATGCCTATCTGTTCAATTTAAAAAAAGGCATATGATCAAACAGAACGTGTTTTTGCTGTTAAAAACAAGAGACATAATAGTATCCAACTGTAGAGCCACAGCGCTTGATGAGTGGAAAAGAAAGCTGTGTGCGAAGAAGAAGATGGAATAGTGCGATACGTTGAAAAAGCCACAAAACGTGGCGCAACGGTCAAAGATGATCATCTTGCGCATATTTACATAGAAAAACTATTAAAAAGCTTACTGTAAACAGCATTGAGTAATCACGTCATCTCCATAAGAAATTTATGATTGGCCCAAAGCAGACTTCATACGTCAGCACATTCTGACATTGTACACGATCATACCGCTAATCTTCATCTCACGTTCACACAGAGCACATTACCGGTAATTTACTAGTAATTTTACAACTTCACAATTTAACAGTATTTTTGAAAAGGTCCTGTTCACACATGATCTCTTAACGGTAATTAACCAGTAAAAGACTGTATATGGTAATTTACTAGTTTCAGTCGCGGCGCTCGGTGACTGACGTCTGTCTAAAGGCCCGTTTACACCAAGAATGATAACTATAAAAATAACTTTAAAAAAATAACACTATTGTGGAAGATATTGTTGTGTATTTTAAGCATGTGCTTGTCTGTCGCTTTAAATGCTCGAGCTGGGTACAGAAGGATGGATTCTGATTGGCTGTCAAAACGTTTTTTATCCTCATCAGCTGGATAAAAAGCTCTGAAAGTGATTCCAACTATTGTTTCTCTGTGCCGTTATTGTGATAGCTGTGGTGTGAACTCTGCTATTCTTTAATATTGAGAATGTTATAATATTGAGCCTTCTGCTGCTTTTGGACCGAATGCAATGATTGGACGGACATTTTATGGTCCCATGCCTTCCACAGTGGGCTACATTTAGAACAATAACTTAATGATTGATATGTAAAAAGAGACTTTCAACCAGCATAAACAAAATCAACCAGCATCCCCATTAAAGGATTAGTTCAATTTTAAAAACACTTTTGCTGATAATTTACTCACCCCCATGTCATCCAAGATGTCCATGTCTTTCTTTCTTCAGTCAAAAAGAAATTAAGGTTTTTGATGAAAACATTCCAGGATTTTTCTCCATATAATGGACTTCAATGGGACCCAAACAGTTCAATGTCCAAATGACAGTTTCAGTGCAGCTTCAAATGGCTTTAAACGATACGAGACGATGAATAAGGGTCTTATCTAGCGAAACCATCGGTCATTTCAAAAATAAATAAAAACGTTTATTGCTTTTTGCCCGTTCATGTGACGCCACGTATAATACGCAATTACGTTGAAGAGGTCACGAAAAAAAAAAATCGGGAATAAATCACCTACCCTGCCTTTAATTGTGAATAAATAAAAAGTAAACAAATAAAAAAATCCTAACAATATTAAGGCCAAATCAAATGTTTCAAGGTCTTTCACACAGCAGATTGAACTCAGTTATGCTAATGTAGTTAAATTAATAGCTTTGCTACCTTTAGCGACGATACTCATCATTGTGTGTTTAAGGAAGGCCTTATTTTGCAAAAATGATTTCTTGTTTGCAGCAGTTGATCTCCAGAGCAGCAGATGGCAAGAGAGTCTACAGAGATCTCAGTGACTGCAGAGCAAAGAGTGAGAAACAAACACAAACAGCGGAATCATCCAAACCAACTCGACTCAGCGGCAGCAAGTTAGAGAAGTGAAAACACTGACATCTGTGCGTCTCTACACTTCTACGGTAAGCTAGGCCTTTTCACTCGCATAAAGTTGACCTCGAAATCACAACAAAGTTACTTAACCAAAATGTAAGTTTCCAAACGTTACATACCGATAAGTTAGTTGTGTTAACGTGTAAAGTTGCTAAAGTCAGCTTGATATAGACTGGGTTTAATAGACAAACTAGTGTGTGTGTTGTATATATGTATTTATGTGTATGTATTCATGTGTATGTATGTATCTACTGTATGTGTGTGTATATCTATCTATCTATTATATATAATATATATATATATATATATATATATATATATATATATATATATATTATAATTATATATATTTGTGTGTGTGTATGTGACATGTTGTTGTATGTGTGTGTGTGTGTGTGTGTGTGTTTTTGTGTGTGTGTATACTGACATGTATGTTTGAGTATGTTTGTGTGTATACTGACTCCTGATCATATGTGTTCGTCTGTTGTATCAGCCTGGAGCTCGTGTGGCTTTTCTCATGGTGCATCTGTGTGCGGTACGGCCGCTCGCTCCTGACTGTCCCGGGTCACAGCAGGGCCGGGGGCCACAAGGGGGATCTGATGGGTGGGGATGACTCTCTGGACGGGCTGGACAGACAGGAGGACATCGCCCAGTTCCCCTATGTGGAGTTCACAGGCAGAGACAGCATCACCTGCCCCACCTGCCAAGGGTCCGGACGCATCCCATCAGGTACGGGCATCGAAATACGACTGTTAATGGAACATTCTCGCAAAACAACAAAAACAACACTGTGACTTTAATTTAAGGACAATTGAACAATTTGTTCCACACATTATACATTATCGATTGACAATGGTATCTCTTCAGAAATTCTCATTGTTAAAGATTCGGTAGGTACCTCACTTCAGTGACGGGATATCTAAATATGAAAGCCTTTAAATTCTTTTACACAATGATCACATCATTATAAGTTATTTTTGTACAGATAAGTTATTGATCAAAGTCATGAGGTTTTAGAGATGACTGTGTGTACTTTGGTAGGATTCCTCATGTTATCTGAGCGTCTGATTGAATGGAGGCTTTTCTTTCAGGCCAGCTGAATGAGTTAGTTGCTCTGATCCCCTACACCGATCAAAGGTTACGGCCACGGTGGACGTGAGTTATCACACACTGCACATTCTCTATGGAAACTGCCTTCATGCTCATATTTGATATTTGCCTGTATGAGCCACAAAATAGTATTTATTAATAGCTTTTTTAAAGCATGCTTTAAATAGATAGTTCATCCAAAAATCTCTGATCATTTATTTACCTTATGCCATCCCGTAAGTATATTACTTTTTTTCTTCAGATGAACACAAATGAAGATTTTTAAGAAAATTGGATCTTTAGTCCATAATGGCATTGAATGGCTGTCGTCTCGGTTGACGTTTGAACATGATAAAAGCGATCGTTTGCTGGCATTTTTGTTGTTTAGGCTACTTGAAGATTTAAAACCCAAGAATCGATTTTTTCCACAGGTTTACAAAAAAAATTGATACATTGATTATAATAATTAATTTGTGTCAAAATTGCACATTAGTCACACAGAAATAAAATATTTTACCGTTTTTCACAAAAGAAAGAGGACATCTTACTTATTCAGTCGTGTTTGTTTCTGTTTATAAGTAGTTATAGGACATGTACATCACATTTAGAAAGAATGATCATTTCTACAAATATAACCACCAAAAATACAACCTAAGGATCTTTATGACACTCTCCCAATACAGCTTATTTTTTCAGTTTGTAAGAAAAATCCTTATTAATTTAAATTCTTTTAACTATTAACCATCGCTTCTTCATGCGAGAATTGGCCTTTTATTGTCTATGCTGAATTAATTTATAGCTATAAAAGAGTTACTTTGAAAATTATCTTGTTTCCATCAACCTATAAATGCGCACTTGTTTGCATTGTGGAAACGCTAAGGTGCGCAAAAAAAAAAAATTGAGCATTCATGAAAAAACTCACAATGACTTTGCCTTCAACAGTGAATGTGATTGGATATCTGGACTAACCAGTGGACCAATCACATTGCATAGCATTTTAAATGTTGTTTTTTTAAACGCCTGAGCCAAAGTCTGTCATCAGAACACAATAGCTTTGAGTGTGTGTTTTTCAAACGTCAAACGAGTGGCTCTCATTCACTTACATTATATGACTTGTTTCCTTAAAATCTTCATTTGTGTTTATCTGAAGAAAGTCAGTCATACACATGAGGCATGGCATGAGATTGAGTAAATTGAATGTTCATTTTTGGCTGAACTATCCGTTTACAGAGACTGAAGCGGATAGATGATTGTGCAATTGTTCTGCTGTCAGGAAGTCGTATGTGGTGCTGTCAGTGATTCTGTGTCTGCTGGCGTCTGTTCTGGTGGCGTTCTTCCTGTTTCCTCGTCCTGTGCTGGTCGTTGACGACGGCATTCGCTCGGTGACGGTCCACTTTGACCGTAACAACAGCAAAGTGCTCATCAACATAACGGTGATTCGATGTCCTTAGATGAGTTTTACAATGGGAATAAATTGTATTTATAATCTTCTTGTAATAGTTCACAATGCTTCGAATCAGAAAACTAATTTAAAGAAACGTGTCACTTGTTTACCGTGTGTGATATTTGTGTATTTTTGAAACAGAGCTCCCTGAACTTCACCAACTCTAACTTCTTCACGGTGTTGGTGGACAGTGTGAGCTGTCAGGTGCTCTACATGAAGACCGTCATCGGATCTAAACCGCTGGACAATGTCATCCACATCCAGCCTCTCAGCCAGAGACAGGTATGACCAGTCGCTTCGTTTATAGTGGGCACTACCGGTCAAAAGTTTCGGGTCGGTAAACTTAATCCAAGGTTACATTTATTTGATCAAAATGCAGTAAATTCCTCTAAACCGCTAGATTGCACAACTTTCCCAGGACTTTCCAAAACATCTGCTTTTCTGTAAGATGCACGTGGACTTGGCTGATCCATGACTCAGATCTCAGACAGCGGCTTAAAGTTGATTCTGCACTAATGGAATCTAATATTTGATGTTTTTAAAATGTTGTAGTTTTAATATATTTTGAGAAAAAGGTCGTCTTAATGATTTTCAGCTTTGTTCAAGGTAATTAAGTATTTTTTTTGTATTTGGGGTAAAAGGAAGACAAATAATTAACATGATAATAAATATCTGGCTGACTTTTCCATTTGTTGACATGACAAATATATCATACATCAAGCTGAGTGTCCACCTTAGAGATATTACCCATATTTATAATAAACCATCATATTTAAAAATATGATAGTAATCATATTATATAATAAATAAATTTAATGTTACTACTGTAAATCTATATACATTTTTTATTTGATCTCTTTTAATGCTTTCAGAATTTTCACTTTTTAAAATAATGTTATGTATTTTTTTAATATTTTTATATTCACAATTTTAATGACGTATATTTATCGAACAACAAATAATTATTTTATTTATCAAAAGAAAAGAAAATAGTACAAACTTTGCTAAAGTGGTTGTTTTGAACAAGTATTAACTTAGACATTATTTTAGAAAAGTATTTGTATCCATATCCCTTTTGCCCCATACTGGTTTTGTTTTAAAAGGCCTCACCTCATACATTTATAAGATTTTTAAACAAAATTAACACATTTTATGATTTATTTTCACACAAAATCTGTTGCTCCGTCAATGTGCAATACAAACATACATATTTTGTGCAATCATGCACTATGGGAGAAGTGAAAATGTTTTCTCTAACCCCATTGTACCCTAATATTGTGAAATATTAAACTCTTTTCTATTTGAACATATTGTAAAATGTAATTCATTCCTTTTATCAAAGCTGAATTTTCAGCATCATTACTCAGTGTCACATCGATCCTTCAAAAATCATTTTAATATGATGATTTTAAGATCAAGAAACATTTCTGATTCATATCAATGTTAAAAGATTGTTGTGCCGCCTAATATATTTGTGGAAACCATGATGCATATATTTCAGGATACTTCAATGAATAGAAAGTTCAATAGAACAGCATTTATTTGGGATATAAATCTTTTGTAACGTTATAAAAGTCTTTAACTAGTTTTTAAATGCAGGTGAACTTCACTGTCAGCGTGGAGATTGGAGGAAGCCTCTCTTATGTTTAGTGAGTATCCAATCAGTTCTCTTAAGGCCTGTTCACACAAGAACCATTGCTATAAAGATAATTATATTAGGATCTGCACCAACATCCTGTTTATTATAAGCGTACGCTGCAGTTTTGCCGTCTGCCACGTACAACGCTCGAGCTCTTCAAAGCAGGGTGGATTCTGATTGGCTCTCTGTGTTTTTACCGTTCATCAGCTGGATCAGCCTATGGTTGTGGTGTGAGTGAGTGGACTATTCTTTTACATTTAGAACAATTTTTATATGTTTATAGTTATCGTTCTTGATGTGAACGGGCCTTTAGGATGAATCCCCATGAATCTGTGTGTCTGCTCTTCTGTTTCTGAACTCTTTGTGTCTGTTTTCTCAGTGCCTTTTGCACCATGGCAAGCATCAAGGTCCACAACATTGTGGTGTTCATGCAGTAAGTTTCTCATCACTACATTTGTGCTTCTTTTTTCTTTCGCTGTCGTCCTACATTGAGCGTTGGAGGTGCAGTGGCGCCTCCAGGAAATGTTTATTTCCTCTCTACATTTCCTTCCCAGCGAAGGTACGGACAATAGTTTTTGGAACAGTTTCCTTCGGCATAGCCATAGTTCTTTGTGAAAGAAAAGTAAAACCTAAACGCTCAAAATAGTCATCGAATCTTGGGCCCCAAGAGCCAAAACAGTGATTTTTACCAATATTTAAAAAAAAAAAAAAAAAAAGGTTATATTTCTCTCAACTGGATATGACATATAGGGTGACCATATTTTGTCCTGAAAAAACAGGACACTCGGCCAGGCAAACAGATAGGCCTACTCAAATGATACTTGAAGTTTACTCAAAGAAACCTTATTAATTTCAATACATTTAAAGTAGGTTATGCCTCCTCTGTATGGATAGAAATTTGTTATATTGTCATATAAAAACAGGACATGTCCTGGGAAAACAGGACAGTTGGTCACCCTAGGATATGAATATAAAAAGGTAAGATCAGATGTTTTATTTAATTATTTATTTAATTACATTTAAACACCAATGTGTATGGCACATAGAAGACCTTGGGACTGAGGGTTTATCTCTTAAGAAAAGTATGGACCATTAAAACAAACAATCTAATAATCAAAAACTCTCAACTTTTATTGACGCATCAACTGAAAACAGTCCGATTTCCTATTGGAAACTACAGGTAATGAAATGCTTTGGGTTGACCTAGTAAGGGTAAAGCTACAAAATGAATCTGTTTTACATGGTGAAACATATACAAGGTTACTTGCAAGTTTTGTTCATTTCTAGCTCAAAGCGATCACTGCGGTACGATTAAAGATTTTAAAAAAAACATTTGCTGATAATTTACTCACCCCCATGTCATCCAAGATGTCCATGTCTTTCTTTCTTCAGTCGAAAAGAAATGAAGGTTTTTGATGAAAACATTCTAGGATTTTTCTCCATATAATGGACTTCAATGGGACCCAAACGGTTCAAGGTCCAAATGAGAGTTTCAGTGCAGCTTCAAAGGGCTTTAAACGACACCAGACGATGAATAAGGGTCTTATCTAGCGAAACCATCGGCCATTTCAAAAATAAATAAAAAAGTTTACGTTTTATTAGATCCATTAACAAGCAACTTGGGGTGGCCAGAGTTTTTTTAGGGGTGGCCAGAGTCTTAGTCTTGAGTATATAAAGGGTTTTCCTCTAGATTCTTCATGAGATGTTCCTGACGGCTTCTCTTATGCACCCCAGGACCACTGTGAAGACCTCCTACATGGTGCGGACGGCCCAGAACACGCTGGAATCGTACCGCTACATCGACTGCGGCGCCAACTCCACCAGCCACCAGCCCTCGGGGATGATGTGGTCCAAACCGCACTTCCCTGCTCAGGTGAAGCAACGGGACGGCTGAATTTGACTCCTGATTCTGTGCGTCACTGACACTGAACAGAGCAGCTATGATGAAAGAGACTGCTTGAATTAATCCCTCAAGGTCAATTTCAAGAGCGTCTCACTTGCTATAGTATAAATCAATGATCTATATAGGGTGTTCTATAGTTTTGCAGTGATTGATAAAAAGGGAGATTTAATTATTGAAGGGATTGTCAAAGCTGAGGTGCACTTTAAAGTACTTTGTACTGTAAGAAATGTTATACTTTGCTTGATTATGTCTTATGCAATTAAGCCAAATATTTAATGTTTACTGCTGAAGTCATTTCTCTGATTGGTGGTTGTTGAACCGTGTAAATGAACTTGGATCGGTCACAAAGAATCAGAGCATTTGTCATATATACAGCAAAAGGGATTTGATTTGTGTACTTCAGAGGATTGGTTCTGTCTGACTGCTGTGATACTGAAGATGAGGTGACTTAAAAAACTATTAAGAGTGGCACTTTGCTTCTGTGAAGCCATGAAAACTGAGATTAGATTATATTAGATGTTCAATAGTGATTATAAATCAAAATATAAAAAGAAAAAAATAGTGATTATGCTGAATGTTTTGCTCTTACTCATGCATTAGGGGTTTCACCAAGTTTTTATCTAACGAATTTTGAAAATGTTTACATTCATGAATCATAAGAATCAGATTACTGCTTGTCTAGATGTTTTAAGAAGGGTGTTTGTTTCTTACATTAAGTTGCACATTTGGCTGAATTATTTCTATTTTTTTATGTAAAATATCCTCAATGTACTTTGAGATTTGATTGTATTTTCCATTGTCTAAAATGAGAAAAATAAGCTGATAATAAAACGTTTGTTTTGAATGGCATTTGGGAAGAACTTTTTTATTTATTTATTTTCTTGTTTTTTATTATTATATGAAGCCATTATTATTTTTTCCCCTCAAATTTCCACATCCCAGATTTTGAACATAAACATTCAGTGAAAACTGTCCAGTTTCACTTCAGTTGCACAAAGCTTTGCAAACTGTTGACTTTAGTTTTTTGTCGACTTTTATATAATTTAGAAGCATTAAAACTGAAGAACCGTCCCTGAATTAATGCAGCTAATTATAGGCTTACTTTTTAATACGAAACTGAATTTGCCAGTAGGTGGCGACAAAACAATTGAGTGATTCGCGGAATCATTATTCAACGATTTGTTCAAAGCAGCTGATTCATTTAGTAAGGAGTAACAGCTCGTGTTTTGTTGAAAAAAATTGTAAAAAATGTAAGTTGCTTTATTAAGTGTATTGAACGTTTGTATAAAATAAATATCACATTTACAATCGTGCTCATATTCGAGAACAATGCTCTCTTGCTCTTGTCATATTGCTTAAGGAAATGTCATAATATAAAGTTTAATTCAGCCATTTGAGCGAATCATTTGAATAAATAACTCAATAAATGACTAACTCAATTAAGACGATCACCTGCCGCCCCCTACTGGTGGTTTAGTTTCGTGTTTAAAAGTAGGCTATCATTCTTTTCAGTATGTCATATTTGTATATTCAAAAAATATTTAAAACAATCTCATAACATTATTTAATGCAGTTTGTGTAAATTAATTACTTTGATTGGTAACAGCCATATAGTGCCTTATTATTTCAATTGAATTTATTGATCAAATTTAAGAATTTAAAATGAAAGATGAAGCATCTATTTAAAATGATTAGGGGAAAATGCTCTTTATAAAGGTTAAAATATCATAAATATGCAGCTTTAAATATGTAAAAGCTGACTGAACACTGATGAGAATATTGCTTCAGAATAAATTATATTTACAACACAAAGAAATCCTATTTTTTTCTGGACAAGCAATTTTTTTTTACTTGGACAAGTGAATGCCCGGTTTACTTGTTTGAAGGATTCGAAGGAAAAGCCTTAGGTAATGTTGAGCCCTGAGTTATATTTTATATAGGCCTAGTATTATAGTTATGTGGCGAGCCTGAGTATATTTTTACACATCAGCCCAGTCTATTTTGTAAAGTTAGTGATATGATTTTTTTTGCACATTAATCTGACAATAAATGTGGCACACCCAGTTTTTCTTATGCACACCCAGAGACGCTTTTCTGGCTACGCTAGTGATATAAACATGTACTTTTTTTGCATTCATATCTTGAATTTGTGGGCAATTGTATGAATTTTTGGGTATTTTACTTTTTTGAGACAATCCAGCATTGATTTCGAACCTGGAAACAAAAGAAATCACATTAGAAATAAACAATAAATTATTTATTGCATTTTAAGTAGTAAGTTTTACATGAATGATGTTAACAAATAAATCAGACCATGAACCAGCAATTTAGTGATATCCTTGCATTTGTGGTCTTGAGATAAAGTCCTGAGTCCTCTTAGTCTGAGACCAAGTACAAACTGCGGTAGAGACCGAGACAAGACCAAGACTTTCAAAAAATGTATATCACAACACTAATGCACTGCAGCCACGCTGGAAACTATCCAGGGACTCATTGCATGTGGATAGCGTTTAATAATTTATTCAGTACAGGTTATTGCAAAGATATCCCATTCACATCTTCATTCTCACACTCAAGTCAGTCGCATTTTTGCTCCTATTGCAATTTAAACCCTGCAGATTCTTCTGCATATAGGGATAACATCTTGTTTTGTTGATAGTTGAAGATATTACAGCCAAACTATTGGTTGAATCTGGCACGTGTTAAGCTCAGATCAGACTGAAGTGTGTAGCTCATTTTTTCCTCAGGGATATTAGACTCATCATATCAGGAGGCAAGGCTACTGGAATCACTGAAGGTAGAGTATGCTTGTTTTCCTCCCGCATACACTGCATGTCTAGCATAAGCATGTGCCTTTGCTAAATCTGCTGTGATGTTTGTTCTGGTCCTGGATGCAGAATGAGTGAAGCTGTGGTGAGCGGGGTGAGAAGGTTGAGCACCATCTCTGAGACAGATGTGGACCATGAAGAGGAGCCCGTGTCCATGGTGTCCTCGGGGGACAGCGAGTGGAGCGGATCCAGTGCTTCGCTTTGCTCGCGTGGAAAGCCCAGCGCCGAGAGCAGCACCTTCACCTCCCTTGAGTCCTATCAGCCTGACACTGCAGGTACTGGGTCAATACTTCTCTGTTTACATGTTTATCGGCGTGTCCGGTATGTAGAAGTTGTCCTGGATGCTTTAACTTTTAACTGTACTCTCCCTAATGCTGATGTAGCCTATGCTTGTGGACGACAAGTGTGCTTTAATTGTGAAGATCATCTAGTTTTGGTGTAACGGTACATTTATTTGTCTTGAACCGTCACGGTTCGGTGCGTTCAGTCTGACGATGAATACAGTCACAGGCGATCCACACTCCGGGCCAGATGGGGGCGCTCACGGTAAAGCAAGACTGTTTGCTAACTACACAGGGAAAAAGAGCAGCAGAGGAAGAGACGATCTACGCTACCCAAAGCAAGAGTTCAGATGCATGCAAGAGCTTGCCAAGGGGGTAATCCATCGACCGGAAGTTGAAGCCTCGCGGGAGCCGCCATCTTGTAGCAGAACTTCACTTGCGTTAGTATTCCCATTGACTCCCATTTATTTTGGCGTCACTTCGACGGTGAATAACTTTACATCTGAGGCGTTTAAAGACTCAATTTGTCCATTATTTATTTCTAAAGACACACGACAATGTATAAAGGGCTCCATTACCTTCTATGTTACATTATGGCCCCGTAGAAACAGTTTTTGTAAAAATAGGCTAACGACTGCGTCATAACCTCTCGACTCTCTGTCGCGCTGTACAGAAATTACCGTACAGACAGGAGGAGAAGCTCGCAGGCAATCAATGCATTAACTTAATCTGGCGTACTGGCATTACATTTTAAAATAAATACTATAAAAAATACTTAGTCCTGCTCATTCACACCAGATAACTCTTTGCTCAAGCTCGCCGTCTCTGCAAGATTAACGTTGGCCGTTTTCATGCACAGCTACTAGAAGATTAACGTCTGTCAGGCGGGTTGCTCACGTCATCAAGCTTAGTTTGAGTGGGTTTGAGTCTGCGCGTCAGGAGCGGAAGTGCTAAAAAATCACTAAAAGTGGGCTTCAACTGTCTCAACTGAGTTCCAATGAGACAGCTCTGTCCATTTCTTATACTGTCTATGGAGCTTGCTAGCTATGGAAGGCCATAAGGGCCAAAACATGTAAAACTGTAATTACGCATTAACACGTAATTTACGCGTTAACACATAATTTACGTAAATACGTATTTACACAACAGTTTCACACATTTTGTCTCTTCTGGCCTTCCATAGCTAGTAGCCTATACACTGAGTTTAGATTCATATTTGTGACGCGCTCCACAAACTTCACGGAAAGGAAACCGGGACGGCAAAAAGTGGCATCTTGTTTTCTTTATTTTACAAAAGCACAATGTTCTGTTTTTATTGTGAATGTACACACATAAAAATAAGAGCCTTTACAGTTTCGAATGATGTCTTACTATTATCTGTATGACCATAAATGATGGAGTATTTTAAGGTGTCTCCACTGTTATGAGACAAAATCATTTGGCATTGTGTCGATGTGTGTCATGGAAGTTCTCACTCATCTTTCTTTGATTTCTTGAAAAAGCGTAATATTGAACTTAGCGCATCCGCCATTGTCACCGCATGTTAATGAACTCTCACATTTAAAAACAGCCATTGCATTTTTCCACTCAGCATTGGTCAATCCATCAATCTATAAGAGTAACAAATCAACAATTTTATTTGATGCAATGTCGAACCATGACCCAGAAACCGAGGTATACACCGAACTACTTGTGTTTATACTGTCTGCTGAGGTCCGCTCAGTGAATTATTGCACATCTGGCTGTCTTTATGATCCTTTAATGATAGGTTGTAGTCGCACAGCCTCTCTTCGAAATCGACGTCCATTTCCCCCCCTCCCAGCGCTTTCGCGGTTTTAATCTAGTAGTGGCCGCACGTACTTTGACCGCGCGGTCACAAAAAATGGGAGGCACACAGACATCCGCAAGGAACCTCCGGGCAGACCCTCTGATGACGATTTTTAAGTCACGCGGACCCTACATGGAAAGTATAACACTATGGCAAGCCGTTTTAGCTTAAATTGACCCAGCCTTATTCGTCGTAATTGCATTTTTACTAGTAAGAATTGAATTAGAGAGCTCTAAAATTCAATTCTTACTAGTAGCAATTATAATTAGAGAGCTCTACAATTCAATTCTTACTAGTAACAATTATTATTAGAGAGCTCTCTAATTCAATTATTACTTGTAAGAATTACAATTACAGAGCTCTCTAATGCAATTCTTACTAGTAACAATTGCAATTAGAGAGCTCTACAAATTAATTTTTACTAGTCAGATGTCTCCATTGACTTCCATTCATTTTTAATTAGAGAGCTCTACAATTGAATTGTTACTAGTAAGAACTACAATTAGAGAGCTCTACAACTGAATTGTTACTAGTAAGAATTACAATTAGAGAGCTCTCTAATTCAATTATTACTAGTAACAATTATAATTAGAGAGCTCTCTAATTTAGTTGTTACTAGTGAGAATGCAATTGCAGAGCTCTCTATTTTAATTTTTACTAGTAAAAAAATGAATTAAAGATATGTATAATTGCAGAGCTCTGTAATTGAATTAAAGAGCTCTGCAAATGCATTCTTACTAGTAACAACTGAGTTAGAGAGCTCTCTAATTATAATTGTTACTAGTAGTAATTGGATTAGAGAGCTTGTAATTCTTACTAGTAACAATTAAATTGTACAGCTCTCTAATTGTAATTCTTACTAGTAACAATTCAATTGTAGAGCTCCGTAATTAAAAATGAATGGAAGTCAATGCAGACATATGACTAGTAAAAATTAATTTGTAGAGCTCTCTAATTGCAATTGTTACTAGTAAGAATTGAATTAGAGAGCTCTGTAATTGTAATTCTTACTAGTAATAATTGAATTAGAGAGCTCTCTAATAATAATTGTTACCAGTAAAAATTTAATTAGTGAGCTCTCTAATTTGAATTGCTACTAGTAAGAATTGAATTGTAGATCTCTCTAATTGTAATTGCTACTAATTAGAATTGATTTGTAGAGTTCTCTAATTGAATTCTTACTAGTAAAAATGCAATTATGACGAATATCACTGGGAACAATTTAAGCTAAAACGGCTTGCCATATAACACTAGCTTCAGAGATTTTGCTCCATATTGTCATGTCAAGCATCACACACATCACACACTGCAGATTTGTCGACTGCTCATCCATGCTGTGAATCTCCCGTTCCTCCACATCCCGAAGCTGCTCTACTGAGATCTGGTGACTGTGGAGGCCATTTGAGTTTAGTGAACTCGCTGTCATGATCAAATCACAAGTTTGACATGATTTGAGCTTTGTGACGTGTGTCTGTGTGTGTGTTTTTTCTGCTGGAAGTATCAGAAGATGATACACTGTGCTCATAAAGGGATGGACATGATCAGCTACAATACTCAGATCAGCTGTGGTGTTTAATCGATGCTCAAGAGGCTCAAAGTGTGCCAAGATAAAATCCTAAACACCATTACAGCACCAGCAGCCTGAACCACTGATACACGGCAAGATGATCCATGCTTTCATGCCAAATTCACAAGATACATTTTCTCTTTTCAGGCTATTCTCTGTAAACCCAGGTTGTGTGTGAAAATCCCAGTAGATCAACAGTTTCTGAAATACTCAGACCAGCCAACAACCAGGCCACATTCAAAGTCACTTAAATCCCCTTTATTCCTCATTTTGACGCTCAGTTTTAACTTCAGCAGATCGTCTTGATCATATCTACATGCCTAAATGCATAGAGTTGCTGCCATGTGATTGGCTGATTAGAAATTTGCTTTAACGAGCAGCTGATCAGGTTTAGCTAATAAAGTGGCTGGTGAGTGAATATTCTTACTGTAATTACTGTTTAAAAATGTTGGATTTATTCAGCAAAGACACGTTACAAGACTATAATAAATAATTATAATAATAAAAAATAACAAGAAATGTTTCTTGAGCATCAAATCATCATATTAGAATGATTTCTGAAGGTTCATGTGACACTGAAGACTGGAGTAATGATGCTGAAAAATCTGCTTTAATAACGGTCGGGAATAAATTACATTTTGACATATTAAAATAGAAAACATATTTTAATATTTCAGAAAATTACAGTATAATTGATTGAATAAATGTTTTTGTAAATTGTAAATGTAAAGTGTTTCTTAAAATAATGGTCCATTGATGTTTTACTGTTAAAAGAAAATGGTTTTACATGTTATTATAAAGCCTGAAACATTGGTCTATTTGTTCTTCAGAAACGACATGGCTATAGTCAGTTTTGTTTGCTGTTACTTTCCTGTAAATCCTGTAGTTTCAACACCCGTGTAAGCATCACTCAGTCCCAAACACACTTGTTAACATGTTCATTTGATGCGCTTGCAGCTCTCATGCAGAGCGAAGTGCACGTTTATGAGCACTTACACCAACACTCAGATGCTAAAACACTCCCTCAGTGACAGAGCCTTATGCAAGATACATGACCATAAACCTGTACTTTGAGATATATTAAAAAATTATTCTCTCACTATTGTATGCTCATCCTATGTAGTGAAACTCTATTGGAGTCGCTCAGTTTCACAAACTCCCCTGGGGAATGTATACTGTTACATTAATGTCTGTGGGTGACCACTTATTTCTCCCAGCCGTGCATTATGTGCTCCATTTCTGCTCAAACAGCCCTTAATGTAATTACCTATAGAGAGCTCCTGTCTATGAGGTTTTGCATTGTAGTCTGATTCAGTGCAAAGTGGCTAGCATTGCCACACATGCCATAATCATAATTCTGAGGAATGATGTGCTGATGAAAGGTTAAAATGTCTTCTCTCATTTCAGCTTTCATCTAACATCCCGAAATGGCTGATTTTTGTGCTGGTTTCAGTGTAAATAGAGCATGTTATTTTTACAGTTTATGGCAGCCTGCACTTAACTTGATGTATGGATGTCTAAAAAATAAATAATGCATGCCAGAAGAAGTGTTCAGGTAATGATAACTGAGTGATGTGCACTAATACCAGCATACTGAAAATGAATATGCTAGAGAATATTTATTAAAGCTAAGTGACATTTTACAAATATTCATGCAACTGTTAATGACGAAAAGTACTGTCCCAGACAGCAACATAGTGTCGGTCCGGATCCGGGCCACATCTGGTGCATGTGGATACCACCCGTATACCAGATGTGGGCCGACACTATGTTACTATGTTGATTTTTTGATGCACATGTCAAGTGGTCACATTTATTTCAATAGCACTTTATACAATACAGAGCCAAAGCAGCTTCAGAGAAATAAACGAAATATTTCTAACTCATATTTTGTGTCAGGCCCACTGGGTTAATTAGTTAATTTTCTTTTCTCCAGATGACTGCGCCACCATCCTGCTGGCTTGCCTCTACTGCCGCTTCTGTGACATCTTCACCATGATGCCTGATGTGTGTGAGCGGGCGTTTATCCGCTGCTTCCCCTCCTACAAGTATTTCAGCACCTCCGATGAGCAGTCCAAGGGAAAAGACTGGTGCGGCTGTAACATTGAGTTTGACTGTAATTTCATGAACTCCTGTCAAGAGGCCAGTGAGTTGATAGAACTGGCGATGGAGATATCTGAGGTGTGCTACCGCTAATAGATTCAGGACAGAGATTCTCCATTATTCTCTGAATTATTCCTTCTCACAAAGGACGTTTTGTGAATCCATTGGTAAACCAGGGTAAAATCAGTCACCCTTTGTTTTAGGCCAGCATGCACAAAATAAAGCATGTTACAGCATTTTCAGGAACAGATCATTTCATTTTGACAGAATATGTTTGTTTGACAGAATATGTTTGAGTTTTCCCTGAAGTTTTGCCAAGTAAATTTCATTTATGACCAAAGATATGACAATTAACTACAAAATACTAACAAACAAAAACACATACCTACACACATGAAAAGTTTGACGCATGTGTAAAGCATGAAAAATGGTAGGTGTGGGTATCAACCCAGTCTGATCAAGTTGGTGTTTATCTGGTTTTATCTGGTCAAGATTGTCTCCTATCCTGGCCAAGTTGGTGTTTATCTGGTTTTAGCTGGTCAATATTGTCTCCTATCCTTGCCAAGTTGGTGTTTATCTGGTCAAGATGGTATCCTAGCCTGGCCAAGTTGGTGTTTATCTGGTTTTAGCTGGTCAAGATTGTCTCCTATCCTTGCCAAGTTGGTGTTTATCTGGTCAAGATGGTATCCTAGCCTGGCCAAGTTGGTGTTTATCTGGTTTTAGCTGGTCAAGATTGTCTCCTATCCTTGCCAAGTTGGTGTTTATCTGGTCAAGATGGTATCCTAGCCTGGCCAAGTTGGTGTTTATCGGGTTTTAGCTGGTCAAGATTGTCTCCTATCCTGGCCAAGCTGGTGTTTATCTAGTTTTAGCTGGTCAAGATTGTCCCTATCCTTGCCAAGTTGGTGTTTATCTGGTCAAGATTGTCTCATATCCTGGCCAAGTTGGTGTTTATCTGGTTTTAGCTGGTCAAGATTGTCTCCTAGCCTGGCCAAGTTGGTGTTTATCTGGTTTTAGCTGGTCAAGATTGTCTCCTATCCTGGCCAAGCTGGTGTTTATCTAGTTTTAGCTGGTCAACATTGTCTCCTATCCTGGCCAAGTTGGTGTTTATCTGGTTTTATCTGGTCAAGATGGTCTCCTAGCCTGGCCAAGTTGGTGTTTATCTGGTTTTAGCTGGTCAATATTGTCTCCTATCCTGGCAAAGTTGGTGTTTATCTGGTTTTATCTGGTCAAGATGGTCTCCTAGCCTGGCCAAGTTGGTGTTTATCTGATTTTAGCTGGTCAAGATGGTCTCCTAGCCTGACAAAGTTGGTGTTTATCTGGTTTTAAGCTGGTCAAGATGGTCTCCTAGCCTGACGAAGTTGGTTTTTATCTGGTTTTAGCTGGTCAAGATTGTCTCCTAGCCTGACCAAGTTGGTGTTTATCTGGTTTTAGCTGGTTAAGATGGTCTCCTAGCCTGACAAAGTTTGTGTTTATCTGGTTTTAACTGGTCAAGATTGTCTCCTATCCTGAGCAAGTTGGTGTTTATCTGGTTTTAGCTGGTCAGGATTTTCTCCTATCCTGGCCAAGCTGGTGTTCATCTGGTTTTAGCTGGTCTCCTAGCCTGACCAAGCTGGTGTTCATCTGGTTTTATCTGGTCAAGATTGTCTCCTAGCCTGGCCAAGTTGGTGTTTATCTGGTTTAAGCTGGTCAAGATTGTCTCCTAGCCTGACCAAGTTGGTGTTTATCTGGTTTTAGCTGGTCAAGATGGTCTCCTAGCCTGGCCAAGTTGGTGTTTATCTGGTTTTAGCTGGTCAAGATGGTCTCCTAGCCTGGCCAAGTTGGTGTTTATCTGGTTTTAGCTGGTCAAGATGGTCTCCTAGCCTGGCCAAGTTGGTGTTTATCTGGTTTTAGCTGGTCTCCTAGCCTGACCAAGTTGGTGTTTATCTGGTTTTAGTTGCTCAAGATGGTCTCCTAACCTGGCCAAGTTGGTGTTTATCTGGATTAAGCTGGTCAAGATTGTCTCCTAGCCTGACAAAGTTGGTGTTTATCGTGTTTTAGCTGGTCAAGATTGTCTCCTAGCCTGACCAATTTGGTGTTTATCTGCTTTTAGCTGGTCAAGATTGTCTCCTAGCCTGGCCAAGCTGGTGTTTATCTGGTTTTAGCTGGTCAAGATTGTCTCCTAGCCTGACAAAGTTGGTGTTTATCTTGTTTTAGCTGGTCAAGATTGTCTCCTATCCTGGCCAAACTGGTGTTTATCTGGTTTTAGCTGGTCAAGATTGTCTCCTAGCCTGACAAAGTTGGTGTTTATCTTGTTTTAGCTGGTCAAGATAGTCTCCTAGCCTGGCCAAGCTGTGTGTTATCTGGTTTTAGCTGGTCAAGATTGTCTCCTAGCCTGACAAAGTTGGTGTTTATCTGGTTTTAGCTGGTCAAGATAGTCTCCTAGCCTGGCCAAGCTGGTGTTTATCTGGTTTTAGCTGGTCAAGATTGTCTCCTAGCCTGACAAAGTTGGTGTTTATCTGGTTTTATCTGGTCAAGATTGTCTCCTATCCTGGCCAAGCTGGTGTTTATCTGGTTTTAGCTGGTCAAGATTGTCTCCTAGCCTGGCCAAGCTGGTGCTCATCTGGTTTTAGCTGGTCAAGATTGTCTCCTATCCTGGCCAAGCTGGTGTTTATCTGGTTTTAGCTGGTCAAGATTGTCTCCTAGCCTGGCCAAGCTGGTGTTTATCTGGTTTTAGCTGGTCAAGATTGTCTCCTAGCCTGGCCAAGCTGGTGTTTATCTGGTTTTAGCTGGTCAAGATTGTCTCCTATCCTGGCCAAGCTGGTGTTTATCTGGTTTTAGCTGGTCAAGATTGTCTCCTAGCCTGGCCAAGCTGGTGCTCATCTGGTTTTAGCTGGTCAAGATTGTCTCCTGTCCTGGCCAAGCTGGTGTTCATCTGGTTTTAGCTGGTCAAGATTGCCTCCTAGCCTGACCAAGCTGGTGTTCATCTGGTTTTAGCTAGTCAAGATGGTCTCCTAGCCTGGCCAAGCTGGTGTTCATTTGGTTTTAGCTGGTCAAGATTGTCTCCTAGCCTGGCCAAGCTTGTGTTCATCTGATTTTAGCTGGTCAAGATGGTCTCCTAGCCTGGCCAAGCTGGTGTTCATTTGGTTTTAGCTGGTCAAGATTGTCTCCTAGCCTGGCCAAGCTGGCGTTCATTTGGTTTTAGCTGGTCAAGATTGTCTCCTAGCCTGGCCAAGCTTGTGTTCATCTGATTTTAGCTGGTCAAGATGGTCTCCTAGCCTGGCCAAGGTGGTGTTCATCTGGTTTTAGCTGGTCAAGATTGTCTCCTAGCCTGAACAAGCTGGTGTTCACCTGGTTTTAGCTAGTCAAGATTGTATCCTAGCCTGGCCAAGCTGGTGTTCATCTGGTTTTAGCTGGTTAAGATGGTCTCCTAGCTGGCCAAGCTGCTATTCATCTGGTTTTAGCTGGTCATTTAAATTTGACTACAGATGTTGTCAGAAACATTAGGCATCATCAACATGTAAACTCATTTTAATGTAGTCCGTTTATATCCTACTTTTAGCTCTTTACTTCTTTCGGTTGGATTTAGGCTTCAAAATTTAAATAATTTTCTGTAGTTCTGAAGATTATCTTGGACAAAATGGGTAAGAATCATAAACTTTTGCTGTCACAGCTTTTATTTCCTGCAATAATCTAAAATCCAATGGAAAAATACTATTGGGTTTTATTCGGGGTAACCAGGGTGATACAAATTTACAGGTTTGGCCCTCAAAATGTGATTCTTGCAGCACTTATGAAAGATTGTAAAAAGTCGATGTTGATGCCCTCTGGAGGGCAATATGGGTAGCACTTCATAAACCCTCAAATGTTACTGATCCAGTAGTCTCGGCCTGTGTGTGTAGTCAGTGAACTGGAAACCATTAATGTCTGTCAAATGGAACTAATTATCCTGCATGAATAAAAAACCTTTTTTTAATAAAAAACTCTTTGTAGTCTGCAATATGTGCCAATTACATCAGTAATACAGAAAGCTCTCTGTTGGTATTCATATTCAATGGCTGTGGCTCAGCTAGTTAATGTGTATATATATGTGTGTGTGTGTGTGTGTGTGTGTGTGTGTATATATATATATATGACAGTTTAATCGAACTTGTAGGCTCATAAAAAAAAAACAAATATTCCCTCCAGACATCACTTCTGGCCCCTACTCTATGCACTACTTGTTGCAGGTGTGTACCAATAGTCTGTTTAGAATTATTATTCTGTAACAGAATTGTCTGTAAAAAAATTTTTTTTTCTTGCTCTTGCACCTCTTGCTGTGAGGCGACAGTGCTGCCACAATGTCACCCTCCATACAGATCCTTTAATGTAAATCTATTTATAGTTTGCCTACAGTTCCACCCTCTCCGTCACCTCAGCAGTGGCTTTAGTTACTGTTATACACTTGGTACGAGTCGGCAAGAAGCCAACTTTTACTTTTCACCTTCAATATGTCTTATGCTTCAAAACTCAGTGACAGTGTCTGTGATGATGCTGCTGAATTCAGATTGGTGCATGTAGACTCTACATGGAGCAGACAGACTGAAGACTGTAAGTGTGCCGAGGGACGGACGTCAGACGCCAAGATGTGAGTATACCGATGAATTACCACTGGTGCTCAGTTACTGTCTCAGCCTGGACCTACTGCAATATAATCGTCTGATTCATGCGTTTGAATTTTTGCAATACAAATATAGTATATAAAGTACAAAAGAATAAGAAACATGTTTCATCCTTTATTTCTCAGTGAGGTTTATAATGATGTCTTTAATCAGTTAACGTTAAAGTCTTTAGTGAGTTGTTTACTTCATGTTTGCATGCTTTTCTATTTTAAGAAGAAACCTTACAGTTGGAAAGTATGAGGTCAAGTTTACAGTGTGTGTGTGTGTGTGTGTGTGTGTGTGTGTGTGCTTTAATATAGGCCATGATTACCATATTCACATGCCATATTTACATGGTATTGCAATGTATTACAAAGAATGACATGTCCAAAATCATGGTTTTACCATAGTACATATACAAAACCCTTTAAAACAGAGGTATATGTTCAAATAACATGGTATTACCATGTCCAATGGGACAATTTTACTATAGTACAAAAAGTAGTAAATGATATGAGCAAAAAACACGGCGTTACCATAGTATACAATTAATCCCTTAAAAAAAGAAGTGCACTCAATTGTATTGAATTTGTAACTTGTAGTATATCTACTTCATATCTTAAAGGTATGTATTTTTAAAAGACTGAACTTGCATGTAATATAATATTAATGAAATAAAAGGCTTCTTAAGTGTACTTAAAGAGAGCACACTTTCATGATTATGTTTCTTATTTCTTAATTTCACATTATAATTTTTTAAAGTTCACTTATTTTAATATGTTGATTAATATATTAAAGCACATACTTGTTTATATTTTTAACTGTACTGTTATTCAATATTATTAGAAGTTAATATACGTTGAAATCTATTCATTACAAATGTTTAATTACAAATAACCTACACTAAGTAGAACACAAGTTTCAATAGAAACTACAATAAAGTTTATTTTAGTTTACCATAAATGCTTGTCAGTACATTCAGCAGTAACTTGAACCAGTCCTTCAAAAGTCCTACTTAAGTAGGTTAAAAAAAGCCCTCTAAAGCTAACAGAATTTAATATCATTTTAAACTATAATCCATTCTCATTTAACTGCAATTGACATGCAATTAAATGTCTGTAAACAATACATTTCACAAGTATTGTTTTAAGTGTAGGCTATTATTTCCATAACAAGTACTTTCTAAAAAGTATCCTGAAATGTTCTTTTTCACAAGGCATATGCACTTTTTGTAAGTGATTTGCAGCTTATGCTGAAATGCTGAATAAATGATGGATAACTTGTCCCCACAGCTATGAGTCTTCCACAGAAGATGGAGTCACATGGACAGTGGTCAGTCCTATCGTCTTCTCTTACAGAGTCATTCAAAGTGAGAGGCTTCTGGATGCAAGCAATGACACCTTAATGTTCGGCCATATCTCCAACCCTACGGAGATTCAAGCCCTCAAGAACAACAGCAAAGTAATGAAGCGATTCATTGTGATTGACGAGACTGTTAATGCTCTTTACGGCTCTCAGGTTGCAGCGTATTTCGAAGCGAGAGGGGTGACGTACAAGATCCTTCACTTACCCACAACTGAGGAGAACAAGTCTATGGCACTCGTGACCAGTATCTTGGAGGAGGTCCATAAATTTGGGATTGACCGCCGTACGGAGCCCATTATCGCTATTGGTGGCGGCGTGTGTCTGGATATCGTGGGTCTTGCTGCATCTCTGTATCGCAGACGCACTCCGTATATTCGTGTCCCTACAACTCTGTTGGCTTACATTGATGCCAGTGTAGGGGCAAAGACGGGGGTCAATTTTGCCAACTGTAAAAATAAAATAGGGTCCTACATACCCCCCGTGGCAACGTTCCTGGACAGGACTTTCCTGTGCACTCTTCCACGCCGACATGTTTCTAATGGAATGGCTGAGATGTTGAAGGTACACATTTGTAAATGAATGCATTTATAATGTATTTTTAACATGAAAATGAGTCTGTCAAAAACATTTAAAATCTTATTGACCAAGACTAGAGTTGTCAAAAATACAGACTTCGTTATTTTAAAAATGTGATGATACCAGCAGTTCCCTATAGCATTTTGAGCGCTGTTTAATGGATTCTTAAACACCTCTGATTGGCCTGTTGACGCGCTCAACATATATATGTCTCTGATTGGCCATTGTGTTGATGAGCTCAACATATATGTCTCTGATTGGCCATTGAGTTGACACACTCAACATATGTCTCTGATTGGCCATTCTGTTGAAGCGCTCAACATATATGTCTCTGATTGGCCATTGTGTTGATGCATTCGACATATGTCTCTGATTGGCCATTGTGTTGACGCGCTCAACATATACGTCTCTGATTGGCCATTGTGTTGATGCACTCAACGTATATGTCTCTGATTGGCCATTGTGTTGAAGCACTCAACATATATGTCTCTGATTGGCCATTGTGTTGAATCGCTCAAATATATGTCTCTGATTGGCCATTGTTGACACGCTCAACATATATGTCTCTGATTGGCCATTGTGTTGACGCGCTCAACATATATGTCTCTGATTGGCCATTGTGTTGAAGTACTCAACATATATGTCTCTGATTGGCCATTGTGCTGACACGCTCAACATATATGTCTCTGATTGGCCATTGTGTTGACGCGCTCAACATATATGTCTCTGATTGGCCATTGTGTTGATGCGCTCGACATATATGTCTCTGATTGGCCATTGTGTTGAAGCGCTTAACATATATGTCTCTGATTGGCCATTGTCTTGACACGCTCAAAATATATGTCTCTGATTGGCCATTGTGTTGACACGCTCAACATATATGTCTCTGATTGGCCATTGTGTTGACACGCTCAACATATATGTCTTTGATTGGCCATTGTGTTGACACGCTCTACATTTATGTCTCTGATTGGCCATTGTGTTGATGCGCTCGACATATATGTCTCTGATTGGCCATTGTGTTGAAGCACTCAACATATATGTCTCTGATTGGCCATTGTGTTGACACGCTCGACATTTATGTCTCTGATTGGCCATTGAGTTGACACACTCAACATATGTCTCTGATTGGCCATTCTGTTGAAGCGCTCAACATATATGTCTCTGATTGGCCATTGTGTTGATGCGCTCGACATATATGTCTCTGATTGGCCATTGTGTTGAAGCGCTTAACATACATGTCTCTGATTGGCCATTGTCTTGACACGCTCAAAATATATGTCTCTGATTGGCCATTGTGTTGACACGCTCAACATATATGTCTCTGATTGGCCATTGTGTTGACACGCTCAACATATATGTCTTTGATTGGCCATTGTGTTGACACGCTCGACATTTATGTCTCTGATTGGCCATTGTGTTGAAGCGCTTAACATATATGTCTCTGATTGGCCATTGTCTTGACACGCTCAAAATATATGTCTCTGATTGGCCATTGTGTTGACACGCTCAACATATATGTCTCTGATTGGCCATTGTGTTGACACGCTCAACATATATGTCTTTGATTGGCCATTGTGTTGACACGCTCTACATTTATGTCTCTGATTGGCCATTGTGTTGATGCGCTCGACATATATGTCTCTGATTGGCCATTGTGTTGAAGCACTCAACATATATGTCTCTGATTGGCCATTGTGTTGACACGCTCGACATTTATGTCTCTGATTGGCCATTGTGTTGACGCTCAATGGTCAATCAGAGGTGTTTACGAATTCATTCAACAGCGCTTAAAATGCTAGAGGGAAATGCTGGTATCGTCAAAGCCCGTCCACGGAAAGCCTGGGCACTCCCTATTAAGTCCTATTGTACCGAATTTTGGCTGTAGTTCCACCAGAGTTCCACTGGGGGCGATCGCCGGAGTGCAGAATGAATGGGAGTCTATGGAGCTAGACGGCTAAATGTGTCTCTTTCACCCGATTGCCGTTGAGAAATCTCAGATTTTATTGTAGGTTTTGCAAGTTCAACATGGGTTATAGGTCGAAAGTTTTCTGAACGAGTACTTATGTCCTTTCGATTTCTTACAGGTTGAGTTGTTGTTGCCCATAACACGCTAGCATTCTGCTAATAATACGATGTGTATGACGTCATTGACATTTTAAAAGACTTTTTAAAGCAAATAAGTGACTCTAAAAAATTTAACACCCAGCAGTGTGTAATTTATTTGCATCTACATTCGAATACAATATTCAAATTACTAGACAAAAAATTATATATCCCGAGAAAAATGGATTTCTGGGGGTGAAACCCCATAGACTCCCATTCATTCTGCACTCGCCTGCGAGCGCCCGCATGGACAGAGGCGTGTTACTGCAGCCAGTCCAGAAACCGGAAGTAACCAGACAGTGCCAGTTCTCCCCTTATTAGACATTCTCTGGTATCGTCACATTTTTTACATTTCAGTACCGACTTGGTACCGAGCTCTGTACTTTTTGACAATTCTAACCCAGATTTATGAACGGTACTTTATTCTGACATTATTGTGCAAGTCTAATTGAGGTCTTGTTTCACCAATACTAGTGATCCTCTACAGATGGCGCTGATGAAACACAAAGGACTCTTTGAACTTTTGCAGAAGGAGGGCAGACATTTGTTGGACTCGAGGTTTCAACCAAGAATCCATGAAAATGTGCATATGGATGCGGCGAGTGTGTCCACTAGACTGGCCATCGAAACCATGCTGGAGGAACTTGCCCCAAACCTGTGGGAGGATGACCTGGACCGGCTGGTGGACTTTGGCCATATCATTAGTCCAGAGCTTGAAATGGTTCTACATATTAAGATGTGAACTAAAGTTGCACATTGTGTATCACAGTCTAGAATTAATCTAACTGGAGTTTCTTTGATACAGAAAGTACTTCCTGCACTTTTGCATGGAGAAGCGGTGAACATTGACATGGCCTTCATGGTCTATGTGGCTCATGAAAGGGGCTTTCTGACAGAAGAGGAGAAAAGACGTATCATTGTGTGTATGCAGAGTCTAGAGCTTCCAGTGTGGCATTCAGATTGCACTCTGGATCTAGTACAGAAGTCTCTTACTGAGAGACTGAAGCACTCCGGTGGACTTCTGAGAATACCTCTGCCGACAGCGCTGGGAAGAGCAAGTATGTCCAATATAAATAGAAAAGCAACAATTTTTTCCCTCAAACATTAAAGGTGCATCCAGTAGTTTTGAGCGTGTGGTAAAACAGGGAGATTTCCGTGAACAGCTTTAGCCAGGACAGGACACAAAAAAACTGGAGCGTCTCCAGAAAATGAGGGATGAAAAATGTATGTTCAATCTGAAATACAGCGTAAAAATCAGTACGGTTTCACAAGGTGGAAAGATTAGATGACAGATAAAATCCTGAGTAGTAATGCCCAAGATTCTTCTTTTTTTGCGGAACGGGTAAGATAATTAATTATCGTATAAACCGCTCTCTAAAACTCATTACAATCAGTGTAATTTATACATAAAATGATCCTGCTGATCCACATCAATAGATGGCAGTGCAGTGTCTAACAACACTATACACAAAGATCGTGCTAACGCTAGCTAAAAAAACTTCTGAATACACCTTCAATGTAGACTGAAGATGATGAAAAGATTTTTGTATTATTGAAAGTCATATGTTTGGCTTAGCAGTTTTATTCTACTCATCCTAGCTGCCATGTTGAGATCGCAAGACCAGCTGAATACACTTTAGCTCCATTGCCACCATCATCAGACACTTTTAGGTGTGGAAGAAAACTAATAATGGTAAAATAGGCCTGTATATGAGAGGTTCCGGGTTAAAATCCCGGACGAGCCCCCACTTGTTATAAATTGTTTTAATCTAAAAAAAAAAATAGAAAAGATACCCGTAACAAAATAACAGGGATCTTATCAATTAAAATCCCTCGCTCTCACTCCCAATACACCCAAACACTTTCATAGTGCAAGGAATACATTTATATATATATATATATAAAAAAGATAAAACAAGGAGCAACATAAATTTAGGGGCAAGGCCAAAATAAATAACAAAACAGTGACACAGAATTCAGGTAATAAACAAAATGCTTCCCTCCCTAACTTTCAAAAAACGTAGAAAAAGGAGCCCACCTCCATGTGTTTTGACCATTCATTTACACCACAACGTGAACCAAAGAATTCAAAAGGGTGTACTTTCTTTTTCACATGACCATGTACTTGTTTTTTGATGCAAGTACAATGTACTTTATGGGTCCATGTTGTATTTCATAACACTTTATCTGCTGTTGAGACACGGGTAAGGTTAGGACAGGTTTGGTGGTATGGGTGTTTAAGAGGTAAAGAGAAGGGTCAAAATAAATGACATATGCAGGTATTTTTTAAAACATAAGTACAATGTAAAAAGGTATGTACACAATAAGTGCATTGTATCAAATGATTCGTTAAAGACAATTAATCTAAAGTTTTTTTATACCCTACAGGAATCTTCAATGACATGGAAGACAGCATTGTGTGTCGAGCATTCAAGAGATGGTGCGATGAACACTGTGAAACTGCAATGAAACCACAATCACACAATGGAAAAGCCTGATTGTATTCTTAAACCAAAAAAAAAAAAAAAAAAAAACATCTGTGATGCACAATGAAATATACCATATCATGAATACAAAGTCATGAAATTGTGAAAACCACTCAGTTTTATTTTAATGTCTGTAACATTTTCATTCCCAATACACGTGTCAAGCTTGAATTCAAACAATGAAATGGTCACACAAGTGACCAGCTACTTTCCTCATAAAGCTTCCCAGTAGAAGTTTAACGTTTCAAAACAACAGTTTGAGTGAAAGGTGACTTTCCCAACAGGTGGGCCGTCTTCCAGTATTGAATTCATAAGAAATAAATGCTTCATAAATTCAACCAAAAAAAATCTACATCTCAAGCTATTGTAAGTCCTTTCTTAAATAATGTTTGGTTAAGCTTAAACAATATCATACAAAAGTATATTAACAAAACAAAAACAGTCTTTAACTACAGCCAAGACACTTTTATAAAAGACAGACCAATCTGTATTTGTTATTAAAAGATGTTTGGTTGAAGTTCAATGGAAGCCTGTTTTAAAGGCACCTTTCATTAATACAGGAGCCTTGTGCTTTACCTGTTACCTGATTGTCTGCATTATTGCTCAGAAAAAAAATTGCAACAGCCAGTTTTGCTATAAATCCACAATGAGATACGAAACAGTTTCACTGCATATTTAGACTTCACTTGGAATTTGGCAACGGTTTAGTAGTCAAACACTGTGTAACATTACATTCAGAGGACAACTTTCAGTAGTTTGTCTAGTAGGCAAAAGAGTTTATATTATACACTATTCTTGGAAGTTTTGTAGTGCTTCAAGACACCACAGGTTTAAGCCAGAATACAAAACAGGTCAAGTCTCGAGTCGAACCTAAGTTTAAATGAACCCTACTAAGAGACCGCTGGGTTCCACAGTTTAAGACTAAGTCTAAAATCACACAAATAGAAGAGAACGCTTCATTTAAAGGGATAGTTCACACAAAAATGAAAACGATGACAGTCATTTCCTCACTCTCATGTTGCTCCAAACCAAGTGTTGCATTCATCTCTAGAAAAGTGAAGCCAAAGCGATCGCCCCTTGGTGGCTCGCTGCAGATTAGGTCATAAATCCCGCCCTCTCCATGAAATCGATTGGGATGTGAGACAATTACACTTACAAAAGTTTTTTCCAAAGATGGTTTCTGTCATTTTAAGAAGTTTTCATCACGCTGACGCTGACGTACGCCCAAGTTTTACGAATGCCGTAATCGGGCACAGCCAGTTCTGGGATATTTTGGCTTAATTTTTCTGAAGTGGAGACACGGCGTCCATTTTAACCGTCTGCACTCTAAAGCCACTTAAATACACATCTAGGTTTAACTGTCCTTTTTTGGAAACTAGCAATCCCAGTCTCCATTGACTTCCACTGTGTGGAAAAGAGCAGCGTGAACTCTCTGCTAAACATCTCTTTTTGTTTACAGGTCATACAGTTTTGCAATGACATGAGGATGTGTAAATTATGACATTCATTTTTTTGCTGTGAACTATTTCTTTAAGTTGCAGGTTTGTAATATAAGGCACTTTACAGTGATCTGACTATGTTATCTACACTAAACTCTTACAACATCTTTCCATGAAACAGGTTGATTTCTCAACTGAAAGTTATCTTTGCATAGTTCTATGAAACAACACATTATAGTTTCATCTACATGATCATTATAGTGGCACAAATTGAATGCTACTCAAAGGCAAACATCAGTACATCTGAGTTGAGCACTTTTGAACAGTAAAAACATACAGTAACAGTACAGCTTATTATTACAAACATAGTCAGTCATTTACACTGTGTAAGAATTTAAAAAAAGTATTAGAACAAAATATAAAAGGCTTTTTTTTCTTTCAAGGTATGATTTTTCTTCCAGTGTTTTTGCCAATACAAAACATAAAATATCCCAGATCTTTCTCTATAATTATATATATATACAACAGAAAAAACCTGGAGCAGAATTTAATCATTAAAATGTTAGATAAAAATGAAAAAGTTTTTAAGGGTAATTGAATCTGAAGTTTGAAATGTTACTTGATTATTCCCTTAGGCATCAAATATGTGTTAATAAATTTGTTCTTATGGATTATTTCATGCGATGCAATGTGTTAAAATGCATCTGGGTATCTTAAGAAATGCTTGAGGTGAAAACCGTTTGCATAATTATATAATTATATAGGCACTGCATTTGATGACAAGAACAGTTTTGAAAACTGCTGGGTTAAATCTGAATATTGATTATTGCTTGGCACATTTCACAGGACATTTAAAAATCAGTTGGAAATGCTGTGTGAAGACGGTCTCTCCACACATGCATGACAATTCTCTGAAGAGTTCAGCATGGCAATGGATATGACAATGTTAATGTATTTGGTCTCGGCGGAATAGATCTGTAGAAAAAGCGGATCTATACAGGTGGAGCTGGGGAAGAGGGAGGGTTTCAGTGGTGCTTTGAAAGCGAGCTGCAAACTGCTACAGCAAATACTGACCAACTATTTAAAAGTTGCGCAGCAACTCATTGCAGTTGTGACATGAATCAATCAGCTTGTGCCGTGTAGTTAACAACGTTTTTGTCAGCAGGTTGCCTTAAGGACCCATTCGCCTGCGCCAACTTGCCATTTCTTCAGATAGATTGGTATTATTTAAAGATTATTCCACAAATCCATGAAAGATTAAATGTAACAAATCTAAGTGAAATTCTCAAAAACATGAATAAATTAATACTGAGAGAATATTAGCATTGATTAATAATTGAGTGAAATAATTTATGGTCAGCTGTTTCGGATCATCTTGATAGCAAACACACTTTGTCTAGACATCTAGTGGTTGAATGCGTTTTCATCAGGAAGATGCGATTTTTAGAGAATTTGTGCGGCATTTATGAATTAGTTTGTTTTATAATTTAGATTCATTCAGCTACGTTAAAGGAATATTTCATCGAAAAAGGAAAATGTACTCACACTCATATTGTCAGAAACCGGTTTGCTGTTATTTTTGCGTAACACAAAAGGAAAATTTTATAATCAGCTTAAATTTCAATCTCTCACACATATCATGTAACGTGTAAAAGTGGCATGGACTAATTTTATGATTTCTTTTATGGAGCATAATGGTAATAAATTGTTATATGTAAAAAAAACAAGAACAATACTTCAAAATATCTATATTTAACAGAAAACCTACATCATAGTTTAGAACAACATGAGAGTGAGTACATAACAGAATTTTCAATTATTCTTTTTTAACTTTTTAAGTGCATCTCGTGGGGGCTTGCATCTCTGGGCAGCTGGCCATTAGATAATAACTGATGCCTATTATCTACATATGTCAAAAGGGAAGCATTATGCTTAAATAATTCCTTTAAAATGATATACACATATATAAAAGAGAAATATTTTTCTAAACTAAGCGCAAACATGCTACTGTACAACCCTCTCAAATCTCGAGGGAACCAGCGACAAATTGGTCTTACGGGTTTGACGTCATCTCTGCACCACTATATTATCCCAAAGTTGATTCAGTTATATTCTAAATATAGCTATGCCAAGTTACAAAATCAATCATTTTAGGATACTGACCTTGATTATTGTGATATTATGCATAATCTGAATTATAATACCACAATGAATTTTGGATAGACAAAATTAGATATGGTTAAAATACAATAAAATAAAGTGTAAACATAAAAAATAATATTACTTTGCACTTGACAAAACAGGCCGTGCTTCCTCTTTAGCAATCCAAAGCATCAGTTGCGTTATTGGAAAAACGCAACGACCAGCGGCCCTAAAAGATTAAGGTTTTTCGCTATACTAACAAACATGCTCGTTGTCCTCCATGTTCACGCTGTCCTTACGGCTTCTGTCGTTCGAGGCTCGGGGCGAGACGGAGGTGAGAAGTGGGTTGCTTGTTGCTACAGACGACAATGTGTCGTCCATCAGGATGTCGTCAAGTTTAGCGGCATTTGCCTTAGAAATGAGACCATAAGCCCCTGCGTCAGCAGAAGCGCTAGAGCCTGTACCATGGGAGTCGTTAAAGGTGATTGTACCGTCGTTAAGGTCTAGGGTGCTGGAGCGGCCCATGCCAGGGCAAGAGGGGTGCGTGTGAGGGTACATGTCCTGGCTGCAGTCCCCCAGGACCGTCTCCTGTTTTATGCCCCGGGCTGCTAGATCTGATGGACAGAGTGTAGACGAGGCGATGGCCAGACCATGAGCACGAGCCTGCATTTCCAACTCCTGGATTAACATTGAGCAATGGACAGACAACAAAGCATTAACTGTAACATAAACTGTAATTAACTTTAGTGAAATCTTAAAGCCACATTGAAATCAAAACTGACTATTCATATTTTTTATGGAATATCTACGGTGGCCTAGAGAGCTCAACGTGCTGCAACTGAAGAAAACGCATGCAAATAGATAAAAAAACAGGAAATTAAGAAAACATCATCAGTTTAACAACACATGTGCAACGAAAACAAATACGCACTGCAAATACTCAACTCACAGTTTTGTTTATTTTAACATCATGATTCCAAATTGTATGCGTTGAGTATTTGCAGTTTGCTTCTGTATTTGGTTGCGTTGTGAGTATTTGCAGCATGTTTCTGTATTTGGTTGAGTTGTGAGTTTCTGTCATAACCACTATAGTCAAATACGAATTACAATTAGCATATAGTTTGGAATAGCGAAATGGTTCTGTTCTGGGCAAGAACTCCCTGCGCATCCATGCAGCCAAGCATGGGTAAGAGCAGGGAGAGCAGCAATAACCCTTTCTGTATTTAGTTGCATTGTGAGTATTTGCAGCACATTTCTGTATTTGGTTGCAGTTGTGAGTATTTGCAGCGCGTTTCTGTATTTGGTTCATTGTGAGTATTTGCAGTGCGTTTTGTATTTGGTTGCGTTGTGAGTATTTGCAGCTCGTTTCTGTATTGCATTGTGAGTATTTGCAGTGCGTTTCTGTTTTTGGTTGCATTGTGAGTATTTGCAGTGCGTTTCTGTATTTGGTTGCGTTGTGAGGATTTGCAGCGCGTTTCTGTATTTGGTTGCATTGTGAGTATTTGCAGTGCGTTTCTGTATTTGCTTGCGTTGTGAGTATTTGCAGCGCGTTTCGGTATTTAGTTGTATTGTGAGAATTTGCAGCGCGTTTCTGTATTTAGTTGCATTGTGAGTATTTGCAGTGTGTTTCTGTATTTGGTTGCGTCGTGAGTATTTGCAGCACATTTCTGTATTTGGTTGCATTGAGTATTTGCAGCTCGTTTCTGTATTTGGTTGCGTTATGAGTATTTGCAGCTCATTTCTGTATTTAGTTGCATTGCGAGTATTTGCAGTGCGTTTCTATATTTGGTTGCAATGCGTATTTGCAGCTCGTTTCTGTATTTGGTTGCATTGTGATTATTTGCAGTACTTTCTGTATTTGGTTGCGTTGTGAGTATTTGCAGCACATTTCTGTATTTGGTTGCGTTGTGAGTATTTGCAGCTCGTTTCTGTATTTGGTTGCGTTGTGAGTATTTGCAGCTCGTTTCTGTATTTGGTTGCGTTGTGAGTATTTGCAGTGCGTTTCTGTATTTGGTTGTGTTGTGAGTAATTGAAGCGCGTTTCTGTATTTAGTTGCATTGTGAGTATTTGAAGCGCGTTTCTGTATTTGGTTGCATTGTGAGTATTTGCAGTGCGTTTCTGTATTTTGTTGCATTGTGAGTAATTGAAGCGCGTTTCTGTATTTAGTTGCATTGTGAGTATTTGAAGCGCGTTTCTGTATTTAGTTGCATTGTGAGTATTTGCAGTGCGTTTCTGTATTTGGTTGCGTTGTGAGTATTTGCAGTGCGTTTCTGTATTTGGTTGCATTGTGAGTATTTGAAGTAGCCTCGTGAGACCATCCTGATCTCGCGAGGTTTCAAGGTTTCACTCGCAGATCAGTCTGGATACTTTCCGTTAAAGAAAATTTGGGAGCAGTTCACCAAACGAACGTCCAATCAGCGTTGGCTTTGAGGCGGGTTGAGGCGTGACGCAACGAGAAGCGCGACAGTTCAGTCTTAAGAACATGGCGGCTTCAGCGGATGAAACTAGCATCAGTGTGGCTATCAAACAAGTTTTATCGGAATTACAGAGTTATTACGGAATTACAGAGCTAACGAGCCTTTACCTGCAGCAGCAAGAGTAGCCTGGCTTGTGGTTGTGTTTTCGTCGTCGCTCTCATATGCTTCGTTGATCTGATTGGTTGATTTGGCCCGTCTATCACCAACATAGGCCAATCAGCTAACCAGTTATTTTCGCCCCTTACCAAAACTACTTCAACGGAAGGTTTCCAGATGGATATGCGGAGCAAATCCATCTGGCGGAGTCAGGTTATATTTGAAGCACGTTTCTGTATTTAGTTGCATTGTGAGTATTTGCAGCGCGTTTCTGTATTTGGTTGCGTTGCCATACACATTGCAGTAAGCTAGATTGACATTAGATTATCATTTCAATAAAAGATTCCATCGACTTGTGTTTCAAAATTGCATGCAATTAATTTTTAAAAATATTGTATGGTGGAGAAAATGCTGTATTACTGTTACTACAAATAAAGCTCTTTCTGATTACACTTGACAGAATAGTGTTGTCTCTGAGGCACAAACATGTTACTCGCAGTAAATCAAGAGATTCAACACAATAAGAATTTACATGTTGAGCTAGTATATATTGCTGATTAGTTTTTCTGCCAATAAAGGTATCCATACATTTGTTGACCTGTCAAGTAAAACATAATATATTCAAGCGTTTTTTGTGTTTCCATGGTTTCTACGAAAGTAAAAACGGAAATCTAGGTTTTTCGCAATGTGGTGCAATGACACTGACCATTACACTGGTTAAGATAGATGATTTCTCTGAATTTAAACATTGTTGGAAACATTTGTGAAAATGTAAGTACACACGACAACAAAATATAAAACAATGTTCTAGTGGTTTTTGGATATTTAAATCCAAAAATCGTACATATTGTGCCTGTAAATCATTATGTTTTAATAATCTTTTATCGTTTCGTGCGCTTATTTTGACGTGTTGACTAACATGTAAGCACATGAAAAGTACTTGATTATAATTTTAACTGTAGTGTGTTATTCCTTATTTAAAGTTAAATGTACTAAATTGCAACTTCATTCATACAAATGTTTAATTACTAGGGCTGTCAAGCGATTACATTTTTTCATCTAATTAATTACTGTGATGTGCCGATTAATTAATCTAACTAATCGCAAAAAAATAATTTAAAGTCATTATTGTGTTAAATGAGAAAAGCATCAAATAGACATTACAAAATGTAGCTTTAGAAAGAAATATTTTATTTGGTTCAACATAGAATTTATTACACAAACTTTTAGGCTACAACTGCCATGATTTTTTTTTTCCAGAAGCTGCATCTGAATTGATATTTAGATATATTTACAGACAAAAACAGTTTTGGTTACCAACATTCTTCATAATATCTTCTATGTTCTGCAAAAGAAAGAAAGTCATACAGGTATAAGACGACACGAGAGTGAATAAATGTAAATAAACAGAATTATAATTTTGGGGCAAACTATCCCCAAAATATGATTTTTTAAAAAAAAATTATGAAATTAAACTGCCAGTAAGTGGCGTTAAATGTCTAAATGAGTAAGTCATTGAATCATTCATTCCTTCGATTTGTTCAAACGGCTGGATTCAGGAATGAAGTCATAAGGTGTGTTCGGCTTGAAGCGGCGCTGCACAGAACGATCAGTCTATGACATCAAAGTACCGTGAGAGCGATTATGCTCTGTATGCTTTCGTATCGATCTCTCGCGGTACTTTGATGTCACATACCGTTCGCTGTGCCCGACTGATTCTCTCAAAACGCGGATTAATTCAGAAACGAAACACCGCTGTGTGTTGCTCTGAGACGCACGACAGTTCAGCTCTGGCTTTATAGCTAATATTTTTGTTGGAAAAAACGGACAGTATTGTGTCTAAAATATAACATAATATTAACTTCTTATTTATTGAACTGTTGTATAAAATCAGGGAAGAACGGTGGCTCAGTGTTAGCGCTGTTGCCTCACAACAAGAAGATCCCCGCTTCCCCGCTTTTTCTCCGGCTGCTCCGGTTTCCCCCACAGTCCGAGGACATGCTGGTTAAAATGGCCTGTGTGTGTGTGTGTGTGTGTGTGTGTCTGTGTGTGTGTGTGTGTGTGTGTGTGTGTGTGTTGTGTGTGTGTGTGTGTGTGTGTGTGTGGTGTTGTGTGTGTGTTTCCCCGTGATGGACTGTCCATCTGTCCTGGGTGCTTTTCCCTGCCTCTGGACTAAGAAACTGGGATAGGCTGCAGCCCTATGACCCAAGAAGGTCATATAAGGATGAATGAATGAATGAATGAATGAAATGTATAAAATTTGCATTAATGCTATTCGGAATAAAAACAGCACTTGATATTGTGCTCGTTACTCGTGAGATATTGGATAACTATGTCAGACGATATACAGTAAATGTGAGACAAAAAAACTCATACAGGGGAATTTCTGCATTGAAATCTTGAATTCTAGAGTCATTCTAACTGAATTCTATAGGCTCCATCACACAGCGAGTTGTTGCCTGAATGAAACGTAAATGATTAGCTACAAACTGTAGGTCTGGACAGGTGGTCTAAATTATTTTAACGTGTTATTTTCCCATAACTAATTAATTAAATGAACGCATTAAATTGACAGCCCATGTAATTACAAATATACATGATTTGAATACATGTCATACAAGTTTCAATAGAATTACATTAAAGTATATTTTAGTTTACCATAAATGCTTGTCAGTACATTTGGCAGTACACTAACCATATATATAAAAAAAATAGAATTATGAAATAAAGATGTACTTAATTGTGTTAAAAAAGCTCTCTTAAGTTCAGCTAGTTTCATTTAATATAATTTTAAACTATAATGCATTTTCATTTTATTGTAAAAAACTTGCATTTAGGAACATTTATCCCTTGTGCGACCTTATGGACATTTTTGTCTTCTTTAGTTTAGATTTTTTTTATCATTTTATCATTTAATGCCAACTGCATTCATTTTGGCACAGGTGTGTATTTAAAAAAAAATGTTTGCACTAGGTACACAAAACAGTTCCAGTCAGGACCCTAAGGACAAAAATGACTCCATTGAAACTGCAATTCTTAATTCCAGGGCCATTTATCTATAAAATTATGTTAATAGGCTTTCATTCTGTTGGCAAGGCTTTCTCATATTTGGAACACGACTTGTTTAGATTTATGGCTTTGATTTTCTAGCAGTTTTAGAGTTTAACATGTTTTATATAATATATATTTTATATAAAATATTGTTCATAAATCATTTTCATAAACGTAAACCTCTCTCCATATATGGATATATATATATTAAAAAAACGTTTGTTATATATTCATTTAAAAAAGAAAAGAATGTTTTTTATTATATTATATATGTATTTTTTAACTTTTTTATTCTGCCAATGGTCTTCTTTAATATTAGACCAAACTAAAGTCTGTGCTCCCAAGCTTCAAATTTCCATGACAGTTTTTTGACATGGACATTTTTGTCCTCTATGGACCCATTTGTAACTTTTTAATATAATTGAAGCACAAGGGTAAAGTATATTCTTCTAAAGTATATAATAAGTACTCTTTTTAGAAGTATGCAAAATTGTACTTCTTTTCCACAAGGGTAATTATGGTCGATGTATTGGCAGTGGCGTTGGCCAGACTGGGCTCTGTCTGAACTGACCTGTATCCTGAGGATCAGGTGACGGTTGGCGTGCTCCAGCTTCTTCTGCCGGTTCTCCAGCTCTTTGCTGCGCTGCTGCTCTCTCTGAAGTTTCCTGATGTAATCCACAGAGGCCTTAAGAATAGTGCCCTTGTTCCAACGCATGTCCCTGAGGAACACAAGCACGTCCTCAGCTGACAATAGCACATCTGATATAACTCTCTATGAACAGCAGCAGCATCTGCAGCAATAATAGCATGTATTCATCTGGATTATGTGTAACTGCGTATCTACTGAACATCGTGGTCCTTACGGGTCATTTGATCTCGGAATCAGAGTCCCCAGTTCTTTGATTCGATCGTTAATGTTGAATCTTCGTCGCCTCTCAACTGAAACAGATGAAAAATGCATGTTATACAACACAAGTCACATTTAAGGTACTCCACTTACTAAGTCTGGGACACACACACACACTATTTTTACAAACGAGTGGGCGAGTCAAACTGAGGGACGAGTCAAAACGACTGTCTTTGGTAATTGGAAGCAGGTTTCCGTCTTGATTTGAAACTCACTTAAGTTATGGTTGTCCTTTTTTTGCCTTTCCTTTGCGAGAGCGCGAACTTCTGCTCCTAAAAAAGACAAAGGGAGGTGAGAGGAGAAACTAAAAGCAGGACGTTTATTTATTTCACAGATGTGAAATTGGCACCCTTGAAATGTCACTGCAGTCGACTTTAGTTTATTTTCTCCAACCCAAATCTCTTTTCCACAAAATCTAGATCACTTCCTCTACAGAAAATAACCAACGATTTTCTTTTTGGCTGCACTTGAAGTAAAATACAGTACCATGAATGCTCTGTATCCCCAAGCCATTTGTAGACGTATGCAACTGTCCGTCATTCATTTATTTGACAAATCACAGTAATTTTCTTCAAATCTGCCAGTTACAGAGGGTTTTGGTAAGCCTATCCACAGCAGCTTTGGCGCCTACGCTCTTATGTATCGTCAATATTGTCCCGCGTTCTCAGTGCCCACCTGCCATGGTGTTTCTTATTATTTGTGCAAAAATGTGACATTGATTTAATACAACAGTTCAATAAATAAGTCGTCAATATTGTGATATATTTTACGGCTCGTTGCGGTGCAGCAATCATTTCCGTTTCGATTGACAGAAGTTGAGAATGGTACCAAAATACCGAAACGTACCACTTTTTTGGGACCATTCTGGGTTTTTTTTGGGACCCAGACCCTTCACGATGTTTTTTTGTCTTGTGACAAACAGCCACATACCGAGAAGCAAGAACAAGATCTGCGGTATGTCCTCCATTGTTTACTGTGTCGCTTTCTTCTTCGCGCGAGAATGACGTCGGCCGCTACTTTCCGGCATACACCATGCCTATCATGTAATGGTTCTGTTGGCGGTGGAAACGCAAGCCGGATCAGGGTTTACCATCCCGAATGCACTGTACTGTCCCGCTCGGTGGGAACGAGCCATAAGTCATAATATTGCCTGTTTTTTGCTCAATTTTCCAACAAAAATACCACATGTAAAGCCACAGCTTTATGAATGAATCAGTGTTTTGAGCAAATCAATCGGGTGATCCACTGATTTAATGACCCATTCATAAAGAGAGTCATTTACCTTATTCCTGAATCGAATTGATTTCGTCGCCGTTTGAAACGAATCAATGAATGATTCAATGAACTTAATCATTTAAACATTTACGGTCACCTACTGGCAGTTTTTAGTTTCTTATTTAGAGTATCACTTCTTTAAAAAAAAGTCACAGTTTGGGGATAGTTTGCAAACAAATTTAATTTGTTTATTTACATTTACTCATCCTCATGTCATGTCAAACTTGTATGACGGACTTTCTTTTGCGAAACATAGAAGATATTTATAATGTTGGTAACCAAAACTGTGTTTGTCTGTAAATATATATAAAACACCAATTCAAAATCATGGCCGTTGTTGCCTAAAAGTTTATGTGTAATAAATTAATTGATGAATCAAATATTTGATGCTTTTCTCATTTAAAGCTACACTGTGTAACTTTTTTAGTTTATTCTTAGCTAAAAACACTTAGTTCTTTCAAAAATATATGTGCTCATTAATGTATATTTACTTCGTTCAAGTAATAAAGTATTCTCGTGAGTGTATAATATGCCATTGAAAATACATACGGGTAAGGGGTTCTAATGTCGGTCGCCATGTTGCCCCTCCATCTTGAAAGTACATTAGCCAAAGAGGGACATACCCGTTAATTCAAGCTTCGCCTTTCGCGTTTTAACAGCGTGGGTTAGCACTCGAACTGCCTAACACTCGAACTGAAGCCATGTTAATCTTGGACTACATTGGCCACCGTAGGAGTTAAAACGAAATCAGAATTGAGAGGAACAGAAACTAATATTCACTGGATGGTCATATACATTTTCACCGCTAGATGGGGTAAAATAATATTAAAACACACAACACACATTAATTTTTAACACATCTTAATGAACCTTATATATTTTCATTTGTAAATCAAATCCCATGAAATTGTTATTAAGTTTCAGAGACTTTCAGAAAGGAGAGGAATCGTTGCACGTACCCACAGGAAACCCTTCAGGCCTTTGATAGTTCTCAAAGTTACTACAGGAGCTGGGCTTGTCCATCATGTGCATCATCGCTGGAGATGGAGTAACTGTGTAGCATACGATCATAAGTCTTATCATCAGTCACATGACATTTCTACTGACTTTAACAGGTGAAACACAATCCAGCACATCGTCAAAATATCGACTATAATAATAATAATACATTTTATTTTTAAGGCGCCTTTCATGGCACTCAAGGACACCTTACAAAATTCATAAAAAAGACAGTAAAGAATCAATCCAGTACAGCAACAAACATTAAATCAAATAAAAGCCTGCCTAAACAGATACGTTTTAAGTTGAGATTTAAAAACTGAGAGACTAAGACTGTTGCGAACTTCTACCGGAAGAAAGTTCCATAAACGGGGAGCAGCAAAAGCTTGTGAGCCCATAGAAGTTCGAGTGCGTGGCAGGACAAGAGTAAGTGCAGAAGCAGATCTTAGAGTGCAGGAAGAAGTGTGTGTATGAAGAAGATCTTGAAGATATGGAGGAGCCAAATTGTTAAGTGCTTTGTAAGTTAAAAGTAAAATTTTAAAATTTACACGAAATTTAACTGGGAGCAAATGCAACTTCCGTAAAACAGGAGAAATGTGTTGGAAAATGGAAGTTTTGGTAATGACTCGAGCTGCAGCCTTTTGTACTAACTGTAATTTATGAAGAGATCTGGAAGGAAGCCCATAAAACAAAGCATTACAATAGTCGATTCTTGATATTACAAGAGCATGCACAAGCGTGGCAGTACTCTTGAGTGAAAGGACAAGACACAGACGATTTATATTGCGAATATGGAAGAATGCAGAATGGGTTGCAGAACACTATTTATGTGAGATTCAAAAGGCAGAGTTGTGTCAAGAATGACACCCAAACTTTTAACCTGATTCGACAGAGGAACAGAACACTTATCTATTACCAGAGAAGAAATATTCGACTTACTTATTGTAATTTTTTAACCAACAAGAAGAATTTCTGTATTACTGCTGTTAAATTTTAGAAAATTACTTTTTTTTAATTCACTTAAGCACTCAACAAGAGCAGAGGAGGGAAACTTTGAAGAAGGTTTAGAAGACAGGTAAAGATGGGTGTCGTCGGCATTACAATGAAAATTAATATCATATTTCCTAAAAATGCTGCCAATAGGTGAAAGATAAATAATAAACAGAAGAGGTCCTAAAACAGAGCCCTGGGGAACACCAGTGACAACGAAAGTGGGTTTTGATTTAAACTGTTTAAGTTGTACGAATTGAATGCGATTCTACAGAATGGCATTAACCGACTCATCCATTGTTAAATAAACAACACTTACCAGAGAATTCCCTTTTAATGTTAGGCAGGTTAGCAGGGCACGAGTTACTAATAGAGAGTCCAGGAAGAGGCATCCCGGGGTTACTGTACAGGTCCAAGAGGTTCGCCGACACGGGAATCTAGAAACACAAGACCATAAACATATCATAGTCTCGTTTACTGAAGTGTATCATATTGTGAAGTGCGTCTATGGCTTTACACGACTCTTGAAGATTGACATTCTCAATCCCCATTAACTGTCATTGAGTGGAAAGGAGCAGCTTGAACTAAAAAAAAGTCCTATGGATTTGGAAGGACATGAGAGTGAGTAAATGATGATAGTGTACATCACTGTAATTCACTAATTGAGTGACAGACATTAGATTAGGTGATGACAGTTGGATCACACTACCGACACCAACGACAGCTCTGATTGTGTGAGAAGACAGAAAGAGACAAAGTCTCATGAAATTCACTGCTAATTTGAATACACACTTGAGTCACTTTTGGATCAAGAGATCAGGGTTCATCTGGTTATAGCATTATTCGGCTGGTTGTAGCATTATTAGCCCCTACTGGTAGATGCAGTAATCTTTTGTTTTTTTGGGGGCAAAATAAAATTAGAAATAAAATTACAAATATTCCATTATATTAACTGATTTGTGCAGGCAAAATGAAATAAATATGTATTACTATTATTTTTTTGAAGGCAAATAATATACAATGAATAAAAAATGATTATTATATTAACAGTTTACTTTTAAATTTTATAATTTTTAAATTTTTTAAATTTTAATAAAATTTTATATTTAACAAAATAATTAAAAGTAAAATGAAACAAAATAAAATAATATTTCATTATATTAATTGTTTTTTTTTTGCAGGCAAAATTAAATAAAAACATGCATTACTATTATATTACTACTATTTTAGGCCAAAAAAAAAACGAAAAAAAATTCAGGCCACACTTTAGTTTAGGGTACAATTCCTGAAAGTCACTACTGAAGGGTTTGGCACAATATTACACAAAATCTTGATGTATACACGTCCTTCCACATACTCACATTAGTATTTACAAGATGTAATATATGAATAAGTAAGGTTATAGAAAAAAGTGAAATATGTCTGTACCGTGTTGGCCACCTGAAGCCCGGGGTCCAGGGAGAGTCCCATGATATCATCATTGTAGCTGGATTCCAAACTTATTATGTCATCAATGACATCATCCATCTGAGAGAAATCAAAAGCAATCAGGTCACCAGCTGTCAGAGGTCATCCGTTTAACGTGCACAGTGTAACATTGTGAATTTAAGTATCTAGTGTGCTGGAAATAACACAACAGTTAAAATCCACCCATTTCCTACTGTATGCTGAAAATCACTCGGATGAAACCGATATACTGAAGCACATCCCAAAGCCACTCAACCTGCCAGTGCCAAGCTCTCTCTAATCTATTAACACATATTTTAGCGCTCTCTCTCTCTCCTCTCTGTCTCTCTCTGTCTCTCTCTCTCTCTCTCTCTCTCTCACTCACACACCGTGAGCAGTGACGCAGTCCACACCAGCTGTTTCAAAGACACGTTCACAGAGCTGTCGGCTTTGCTCCTTCACTGAAATCAGTTTTATTGATTAACATCTTCATGATGTCGCAATCTATTTACCGGTATACATCATTTCCTGATGTTGATGGATATAGAGTGTAGTGTAGTGTCACCGTGTAACCTGTTTAGGATCCCGACATCCATGTTTTCATCTCGTCCTAAACCCTGACAGAACCTCTGGGAAATATGTCACCACAAATTTAAAAGGAAAAAGAAATGTAAATGGGGGAAAAAAAGCTAAGCCTGATTTGTATCATCATTCAATTATGACTTTATTTTCATGACTATTCAAGGGTTCCAATCATATATTTATTATGTTTCCTCCAATTTGATAGTTAGCCTAAACACAATTAGCATAGCACGTCTCCAGGAACGCTGTGGAATCTTCAGGACTTCCTTCTCATGTTTGGCTCTAGTATATTGCATAAATGCAAAAGAGACCAATAGGCCATATGCCTAATAATAAATATTCAATAATCGTGTCTCCACCAAAACATTTTTAGCCAGCTAAAAAATGCCAGGCGCTCTTCTGAAAATGGCCAGCTAGTGGCACTTGAGAGCGCTTTGGAGGAGCAGCTGGTTACTATGATAAGGAAAATGCCAGGCAGTAATATGTTATCTCATCTTAAAGAATATAACTGAATATAAAAATGCCGTAACCAGCAATATTAACTTCTCCATTGATGTTCAGTCATTGTACAAGGAGGACGGCTGTTGGCTATGGTATTTGTCCCGCCCTTTCTCCACTGTGATTGGACGGATGACAAAAATTGACAGTTGAACAGTTTTCAACTCTCATCAACAAAATAAAAAAATAAAAAAGACAAAAACAGGTCATAAAGGGATGGACATGATCAGCAATCAACCACAGATAAAGGGCAGGATGGATCCATGGTTTCATGTTGTTTACACCTCATAATAAAGTTAATATAATATTTCTTACAGTTTATTCATCACTGTAATAAATGTCAACCTGCCCATCCATTAAATAATATGGTAACACTTTACAATAAGGTTTCATTTGTTAGCATTAGTTAACGTAATAACTAGCATGAACTAATCATGAACAATACATTTGTTACAGTATTTATTAATCTTTGTTAACGTTATTTAATAAAAACACAGCTGTGCATTGTTTGTTCATGTTAGTTCACAGTGCAAATACACATTTTGATTTTAATAATGTATTAGTAAATGTTGAAATTAATGTTCACTAAAGTGTTACCCATTATTTTCAGTTGAAGTAAAAATTTTGGTATTCTTTCTAGTAATTGAAACGGTGTCGTTACCTCTTTCTCGCAGTTGGAGTTGAGTGTCAGTAAGGCCATAGGACTGTTGGGGGCGCTGTTGCCCGGCCCCGGAGGCATTCCCCCGTGATCGCTGGCCTGGCTGGGACACGGCAAGCTCAACGCCTGCGACCCGAGCTCTCCTCCCAGCGTGGTGGACAGATACGCCTTCACCTGCTGCCTCTGAGCCTCCTGGATGTGATACTTAGTGGGGTTTTCAAGATGTGTTTGAACCTTGAGACAGAGACAGAGACAGAGAGAAGACAGTGAGACAGAGAGAGAGAGAGAGAGAGAGAGAGAGAGAGAGAGAGAGAGAGAGAGAGAGAGAGAGAGAGAGTGTGTAATGGCACATTATACGTGACGTTCTCCAGAAAGAACGATGTGCTGTGAACGAATCCTTGACCTTGACCAAACACTGTTTCACCAACTGAATCTACAATCTATTAAATTGACTTGACCGATAATGATTGCAGATGGTTGTGCCTAAAAAGGGGTGAATAACTGCTTAGTTTTGCCTGTTGAACAATTAGTGCAAGACACAACACAACACTACTGACGTTGTGCTGTTTTTTGGTCAAAATATGGCTTTCTGCTTTTATGAAGCAACTGTGACGTCAGCGTCAGGTTAAAACAATGGAGTCTTTCTGCAGATCCAGAGCGACAAACGTCTCCCACCTCCATCCTATTTACAGAAGACAGTCTTTGCCTGTCTAATTCCAGCCAGCGCGGGGTAATTCAGATCTCAGCGCTATAAACGTGAGAAAGGCCGACGAAACACACGTGCAATCTTTGACAGCTAAACCGTCACATTTCCAGCTGTTCTCTGAGGAATGATAAAGTATGCATGACTAAACTGTATATTAACAGTATAACACTCACTCTAAAAAAAGCAGGAAAAAAAGGGTCCCAAAAGTGTGTTGATGTTAGAGTTAGGGTTAAAGGAAATGTCTGTAAACTGACAGATGTCCAGGCGTGATGAAAATAAATGTTGTGTGAATGTGTTCAAGCACAAGAAAAAGTGGAAGACAAACCATTTCAGTATTTGCCAGTATTGAGACGTGGCTTTCTGAGTGAAAGCAATGAGTGAGAGGATGTGTGAAAGGATGTGTGTTGGGAGCACACAAATTCTCATTCACGTCTTCTTGCACTTGAATATTTAAATTGGCGAAGCTTAAAAACACTAGCCTGGGAAAACCCAGACGAACTTCCGGCAAATTTAGATTTGCTCTGCAAGTCAGTCTGGCGAAGAGCCCATTCCCATTCAAAGTTCATTTCCAATCTTTCCAAATCAAGGCACCAAATCACAAACGTTGAGGCGGCTTTACAAGAAGACGATCGCTCTGATTGGTTTTAGGTCTATCCAATTGCGTCCCAGAGGCATTTGAGCGACGTCCGTTGGTGACGCCCCTTTGGAAATGAGCTGTGAACGAACCTTTCCCAGACCCTAACTCAGTTACGACTGAGAAGGGTCTGCTTTTAACCAGGCTATAATAACACGTGCTAATGATAAACTTTTGTGGCGATGCAGCAATCGGCCAGTCCTTATTGTCGAGTACTTATGATTCAAAAAATGTATCTAGAAATCAGAATTTCATAGAGACGTAAGCCGAGGACACACTTAACGACTGTTAGGCTGATTATGAATGTAATTTGATACTTACGACTGATCATGCCGAGTCAGAGACAGTTTTGTTCAGTCTGTGTTTAAAATCTGCTCCAGTCATTGGAAACTGTCTTTAAGTGTGTTCAGTTCAGTCTTGCTTCAGCTAGCCGTTAAGCGTGTCCCCGGCTTTAGAGACTTTTTAGATTGGGACGGACAGCGACCAACTAGCAACCACTCAAATCACTAGTGACCACACAAAATCTACCCAAACCCATTAGTAAACGCATAGCAAAACTGCCCAGAAGACCTTGTGATGAACATCATTCAGAACAACGTAGCATTGTGGTGGTGAGTTAGGAACTGGCAAAATCTAGATGCTTAACTATTTGTTTAACAATAGTCCTTTTCACACATACAGTCTTTACTGGTAAATTACCGGTAAGAGATCATGTGTGAACAGGAACTTTTCAAAAATACTGGGAGGTTTTTTTTGTAAGGGAAGTTGTAAAATGACAGTAAATTACTGGTAATGTGCTCTGTGTGAATGCGGAATGAAGATTAGCGGTATGATCGTGTACGAGGTCAGAACTCGCTGACGTATGAAGTCTGCTTTGGGCCAATCATAAAGTTTTTATAGAGATGACGTGATTACTCAGCGCTGTTTACAGTGAGCTTTTTAATAGTTTTTCTATGTAAATATGCGCAAGATGATAATCTTTGACCGTTGCACCACTTCTTGCGGCTTTTTCAGTGTGTTGCGCTCGAGACCTAGCCATCTTTTCCACTCGTCATCAGCGCTGCGGCTCTGCAGTTGGACACTATTATGCGCATCTCGTGTTTTTAAGAGCAAAAAAGCGTTCTGTTTAATCATATGCCTTTCACTCAGACATCAAAAAATGTTGTCAAATTGAACAGATAGTGAAACTAAATCGCTTCTCCTCATGAAGACAACTGCACAGTGTTTAAAGATAATTTCTGATGACTGGCATCACAGAATTTACTGGTATTTTAGTGCTGATGTGTGAATGGTCTCTTACCGGTAAAAAGCCGGGACGCTGTTGCTTGTGTGAACATTGTATTTACCGTTGTCATTCTGGTAAGTTTAGGGTAATTTACCGGGATTGCTGTGTGAAAGGGGCTAATGTAACAATGCATGAATTCTATAGCCCAAAGTATGAATTCGTCCACACCAAAGCCACTTGATGGCAAGCCCGTAACCTTAACTGGGAAAACCATAACACCTGTTAACGCTGTGGTACATAGGGGGAGGAGACAAGAGGCCGTTTTTTTATGGATGTCAATGGAGGACAGGTGAATAAACGCTGAATAAACTGCTTTTGTGAGGAAATAGCTTATCATTTAATGAATCGACAGCCCATTGGCTAATCTTCAACATGTTTGCCATTAAATCCATTTATCTGTCGCACAACTCTAAATGAAATTTAATGACGTCAGGGCTGTAATGTGATTGGTTATCAAGGGAAAAGTGATATCCTTCTTCACCGGTTTTGTTTGGGTTCTTTTCTAAACTGGCATGCAATGGCCATAGACAGTATAGGAAGTGGACAGAGCCATCTCATTGGAACTCAGTTGAAGCCCATTTTTAGCGATTTTTGAGCACTTCCGTTCCTGACGCGCAGACTCAAACCGACTCAAACTAAGCTTGATGACGGAGCAACCCGTCTGACAGACGTAAATCTTCTAGTAGCTGTGCATGAAAATTGCCAACGTTACTCTTGCAGAGACGGGGAACTTGAGCAAAGAGTTATTTGGCGTGAGTGAGCAGAAAGTTTTTGTCCCGTTGCTTTTATGGACTCATTATCTATGGGCTTCTCCCTTGACGGGACGTCCCCCCGATTGCCTGCGAGCTTCTCCTCCTGTCTGTACGGTCATTCTGTACAGCACAACAGAGAGTCGAGTGGTTATGACGCAGTCGTTAGCCTTTTTTACAAAAACTGTTTCTACGGGGCCATAAGTAACATAGAAGGTAATGGAGCCCTTTATACATTGTCGTGTTTCTTTAGAAAAAAATTATGGACAAATGGAGTCTTTAAACGCCTCAGATGTGACGCCAAAATGAATGGGAGTCAATGGGAATGCTAACGCAAGTGAAGTTCTGCTACAAGATGGCGGCACCCCGGCCGCTTCAACTTCCGGTCGATGGATTACCCCCTTGGCAATGGCAGATCCGCTACTTTTCTTGTTCTCTAACCGTTGCGAGTGAATGCCCTGTAAATGACATGACTCAGTGCTGCCCTCTGGTTTCTGGTAGGGTATAAACAACTGCACATGTCGAAAGAAAGTAAACGCAGAAAAATTGCGTCATCACAAAGTACCTCACGAAAAAGCGTAACATTTTACTGATCTCTAGCAAATAGACAGAGCTATGGTGATAACCAAGCAAATATTTAATTATTTCATAATGTATCACTAATAATATAAAATCAAAAAGTGGAAAATGTTGGTCAAATACGTACACTACCGTTCAAAAGTTTGGGGTCAATACGATTATATTATTTTTTAAAGAAATTAATACTTTTCTTCAGAAAGGATGCATTAAATTGATCAAAAGTGACAGTAAAGACATTTATAACAATGCAAAATATTTATTTTTTAATTAAATGCTTTTCTCTGAACTTTCAGACAATCCTGATCCAAAAGATCAGGAGGTTCAAAAAACATATTCCAAAAATATGAAGCAGCACAACTGTTTTCAACTGTGATAATAATCATAAATGTTTCTTGAGCATCAAATAATGATTTCTGAAGGATCATGTGACACTGAAGACTGGAGTAATGATGCTGAAATTCAGCTTTGATCACAGGAATATATTACACTTTACTATATATTCACATGAGAACAACTGTTTTACATTGAAATAATATTTCACAATATTACTGGGTTTGTTTTGTATTTTTAATCAAATAAATGCAGCCTTGGTGAGCAGAAGAGACTTCTTTTAAAAACATTAAAAATCTTACATACCCCAAACTTTTGAACGGCAGTGCATATTTACACACAAACTGACCAGACAATTTACTCAGAGTCGCCCCCTGTCGTTTCAAAGAACATCTGACCGACCCCAAATATTTAAATGGTATTGTATGTTGGGGTAGTAGCAGATTTTCCTTTAAAAAGAGGGAACTGTTCTCAGCATGGCCCGAGGGGATAGACTGGAAGTTAAGGAGGTTGTGGATGTCAAAGTTTCAACCATAAAGCGACAATGAATTGGAGCACATTCAAAGGACTATCTATGTCTCTATATATCTATCTATTCAAAAGAAATCTATGTGTTATGCATACATTTGAATGGGATTCATAAACAATCATGAGACCTTAAGAGTCCAAATGATAGCATTAACCATGTGGTTTAATGTCTGTAGTGCTAATAATTACAAAGTAAAATTGAGAGTTAAATGTTTTTTTTTTTAAAAGATTACTTAAAAGTTACTGTAAGAACTTGGACATTGAATGTAAAATCAGTCCTTTAACAAATGAAAAAATCTTTTATTATTTACTTGGAATAAATGTAGCCGACTGCCGATATGACTCGTATTCACATATCCAAATTTACAAATACACATTAAGAGGTGTCTCGACAGGTTTGATGACAATAGCTCGCACAATGTTGTCTTGTCACTGACATCGAGCCTGGAGCAACACTACTTCACATGCCATATTTTATTGTTAACAAATTAGATATTCTTTTTTTTGTGTTATTTTTGGTGCTTGACAGTTTCATTGTATGGAAGAATAGCAGCTCAGATACTCTGATAAACTTGTGCAAGTTTGAAATCACATAAAGATGAGTAAACTATGCATTTCCTGTTCGAATGTGACCATTCAAGTCAACTACATTAAATGAAACAACGGATTATGTGCCCAATAAAGTGGCAGACCTAAAGTTCAATAACAAACCAGTTCCTGCAGCTGAAAGTTTCTCGATCACATTTAGCAATTGAGAGGGCAAAAGGCAACCAACAAAGATTTGTCTTCATCGTCTCGTCTTTATTTGACTCGTGTGGCGGTCTTTGCCTCAGGCCAGATACTGTCACAAGAACATCCTTCTCAATGCTGAGACTCCAAGAATGAGACGCATTGTTTGGGGTTTTACAACATGACCAAACTCTTGCACTAGTGCAGTGATGAACGATATAAAAATGTTTTTGCTTAACATAGACAAGACTCTCATTGATTGGTTGGTGCTCTAGGAGTTCTTACTAGTGGTCGACGGGTATGGCTTTATTTTTCCAGTGGGTGATAGCTGATGAAACACAAACACACACATTATATATATATATAATATATATACACACACACTACCGTTCAAAAATGTAGGGTTAGTATCACCAGGGTCCTCCACGAATAAGCTTGAGCTTTCTACTTCAGTGGCTGCAGCATCACGACAAGCGCCGGCATTTAGCGTTTCTTATCTCTGCTGTTTCTCAGCGTGGATTTCACTCGATATCAGGGGGCGTTTAGACACCTTGTGGGGAAAAAACTACAGTACGGCATTTGGTTTAAGCCTGCGCTTATATCCATCGCCACCTGTAAGCTCTTTCAGTAGCTAGGGTCTACTAAACGCCTCAAAGACATCAGGGCTAAAGTGGAGAGAACAAAGACACGGGACTTTAGAGGTTTTATTCGTCCACAGGCATCTTCCCGTTCTTTTCTCCTCTTCTTATCGCTAGGAAAGCAGTGAAGACTTGCATCGCTTCTCTTGTTGCCCTTCGACTGAAAATTACCACCAAAAGCCGCACAATGGTGCATCGTATCAGTATTTTATTTTCCGAGTTGTGTTGCCGTAAAAACAGCAACAGGCAGCGCCAGTAACTCCCCGAGTGCAACCGTTTGACATAATCGATGCAGAAAGCACTGCGAACCTAATAAAATGGTGCCCCCCATTGTCCAAAATAATATTAAAAACCTTTTTTTTTTTTTTTAAATAACGTAAATCTTTCATGGGTTTTCTACTACATTTTTTCTACTACATTTACATTATATTAAGCCATACACGTCTTAATACCTGGGGTTCCCTTTAAGTTAAAAAACGAGCAGCATTCATACTGACATGAGTGCTTTATTAAGTCTTTTGAAACCATACGATGGCATTACTTGAAGAATAGATCAAAATTAAACTTACAAAGATTCCCTGAAAATCTTCCCACCACAGCTCTCAACTACTGCACTACTGATGAGGATATTATGAGAAGACTTCGCAGATTTGGATTTCGATACAATGGCAAGCAACTGGCAACAAAGAAAAGCCGTTTCACAAACTAGTACAAACCATTCGTTTAAGACGATGTTAGTCGATGCCGAAAGTCAAATCCATAAGCTGCGTCGCTAAACATTTTTCTTGGGTTTGTTTCTTTGGAATATTGTGAATAGCCAATGGTGAAATTGATCCCTCGACTATGATCCCACTTTTTCAGCTTATTTTCCCTTTTCCCAATGTTAAATATGCCGTGGAATGAAACGGTCGCTCTTAATTACAGGCATTCTTTGCTGAATTAGCGTTTGGTGTGTGCTAAGACTGTTCTTGCCTTTGTCTCCCTCCTAAACCTGATCCTGTACTTATTTCTGAAAAGATCAAAGGTCACTTGGCTAATTAGGGGCCAATCAGTCTTTAGACAAACTCATCTGAGCTTAATGTTTTCACTTTTCAAGTCCAGCGGCTCTGCCTGGTACACCTCTGCATCGCTTTGGGAAAGGAGCGACTAAGCTAGTCAGAGACGGGCAGTCTCAAAGCTTTTGCGCTTTCTTTTTTTTCTTCTTTCTTTTGATCGCTTGCTCATTTTTATTCTCGTAACAAAAAAAAGAAAAAGGAAAAGCTTTCATCCCCTCTTGTATAACTGGAACTTCTAAAATCTGTCATTTATAGATTTTAGTGGGAAATGATTTAACCGGTTAAAGCCTATCAAAGACACAATCAGAGCTTAGTTTAAAATGGGTTCAACCATTTTATTCACAATCAATTGCATGTTCTCTAATTTTCTACTATACTTTCCTAAATACTTTTATTATATTTCTACGTTTGACTCATTCTCATTATTTTATATTTTATTTATAACTTTTTGTAATGATTTAAAGTCCACATTTGCTAACACTTTATTTGACAGTGTCCTTGTTATGCCGGGTTCAGACTACATGATATCAGCCAATTTTTGCACGATCGATTTGCCTTTAGGGAGTCATGGATATTCATAAACTACAATGTACGTTGGGATGCAAGAATCCATCGTTTTATCTCATATAGTGTGCATAGTGGACAACAACCAACGGCTGCGACCCCTCACAATGTCCCGACAGAAAGACTAGACTAGACTTTTTCTGGTCCTCCGCGACGGGTTTGTCACATCTGTGACATTGACCAATAAGAGCACAGAAGCTCTTCCGTACGCAGCTTTCAAACATGGCGAAATGAGACGATGTTATTGGTGCTGCTAGGTGGAATTATGCAATGGAGGAAAGGTTCGTGGAGCTTCTACAATATTTCTACGACAAGACTTCTTCTATGACAAGACTTCTTCTACGACCAACTACTTCTACGACAAGACTTCTTCTACGACAAGACTTCTTCTACGACAAGACTTCTTCTACGACAAGACTTCTTCTACGACCAGACACCTCTACGACAAGACATCTTCTACGACAGACTATTTCTACGACAAGACTTCTTCACGACAAGACTTCTTCTACGACAAGACTACTTCTACGACAAGACTACTTCTACGACAAGACTACTTCTACGACAAGACTTCTTCTACGACAAGACTACTTCTACACAAGACTACTCTACGACAAGACTACTTCTACGACAAGACATTCACTTCTCACGACAAGACTTACCTCTACGACAAGACTACTTCTACGACAAGACTCTTCTACGACAAGACTACTTCTACGACAAGACTACTTCTACGACAAGACTACTTCTACGACAAGACTTCTTCTACGACAAGACTTCTTCTACGACAAGACTACTTCTACGACAAGACTACTTCTACGCAAGACTACTTCTACGACAAGACTACTTCTACGACAAGACTTCTTCCACGACAAGACTACTTCTACGACAAGACTACTTCTACGACAAGACTACTTCTACGACAAGACTACTTCTACGACAAGACTTCTTCTACGACAAGACTTCTTCTACGACAAGACTACTTCTACGACAAGACTACCTCTACGACAAGACTACTTCTACGACAAGACTACCTCTACGACAGACTACTTCTACGACAAGACTACTTCTACGACAAGACTTCTTCTACGACAAGACTTCTTCTACGACAAGACTACTTCTACGGCAAGACTACTTCTACGACAAGACTTCTTCTACGACAAGACTTCTTCTACGACAAGACTACTTCTACGACAAGACTACCTCTACGACAAGACTACTTCTACGACAAGACTACTTCTACGACAAGACTACTTCTACGCAAGACTACTTCTACGGCAAGACTTCTACGACAAGACTACTTCTACGGCAAGACTACTTCTACGACAAGACTACTTCTACGACAAGACTACTTCTACGACAAGACTACTTCTACGACAAGACTTCTTCTACGACAAGACTTCTTCTACGACAAGACTACTTCTACGACAAGACTACCTCTACGACAAGACTACTCTACGACAAGACTACTTCTACGACAAGACTACTTCTACGACAAGACTACTTCTACGGCAAGACTACTTCTACGGAAAGACACTTCTACCGGCAAGACTACTTCTACGACAAGACTTCTTCTACGACCGATACTTTACGACCAGACTATTCTACGGCAAGACTACTTCTACGACCAGACTACTTCTACGACCAGACTACTTCTACGACCAGACTACTTCTACGGCAAGACTACTTCTACGACCAGACTACTTCTACGGCAAGACTACTTCTACGACCAGACTACTTCTACGACAAGACTACTTCTACGACAAGACTTCTTCTACGACCAGACTACTTCTACGCAAGACTACTTCTACGACCAGACTACTTCTACGACCAGACTACTTCTACGACCAGACTACTTCTACGACAAGACTTCTTCTACGACAAGACTTCTTCTACGACAAGACTTCTTCTACGACAAGACTACTTATACGACAAGACTTCTTCTACGACAAGATTTCTTCTACGACAAGACTTCTTCTTGATGGAGAACGATAGTGGAGGAACTTTAGCAACCCGGTGAGTGAGGGAATTAGCATTAGGCTAGTACAACCATTGTTTGTTTACGCTCTTGTTTCCTGAAGTAAGTCCTAGTTCCGCCTCCTCGATGACATCACGCATATCGTTAAAGACGGCAAACGATGATTGGTTGGGAACCAACGTGTAGTCTAACATGTTTCTTGTCCACGACACAACAAGAATATAGGAGTCAAAAATCGCTAACTATCAGATCTTAACTATCAAAATAGACAATAATATTGTAACGGATAAAAAAATGTGTTGTCTGAATCCATTATTACACATTACAAGTACTTACTATAGTAATAACAGTATGCAAAAGTACATGCAACTAACCGTGAACCAAACCCTAACCCTACAGAAAGTACATGTTAATTACACTGAATTGGTGTAGAAACAATTTTCACTTAAAAATTGTTAGCAAATTTCACAAGTAACAGCAAGTGACACCCTGAATTAAACATTACATGTTTGAGCAGAAAGACTGAAATAGTATTTAAGTAAAACGTTCTCCACTAACCTTTGTTGTATTTGCCACTTTTTAAATTATTAAACAAAATTATTTGTACAGTGTAATATTAATCAGTATTTAAATGTATAATTTAAGAACAACCTAAAATAAAGTGTAACCCCACCTTTTATATTTCTTATTGGTTTTAAGTTTCCGCAACTGCCAAGGAAATCCCTTGATAAAGAAATATTTCCTGACTAAACCTATCATATCATATATCAATAAATATTTCTAATGTTAATAATGCTTTTAAACTAAAATAAAATGTATCATGGATTAAAACAGAAAACTGTGGATTTGAAGGTTAGGTCAATAAATCTAAACTAAACTAGCAAAACAAACAAAAAAACGAAACTCTACTCATTTATGAATGAATGGAAATGAAAAGGGAGCCATTTTTCTATAGCTTTTGGCTATAATGTTACAGCCAGTCAGTCATACTATTGCATTCACATTCTCACGTTCTTTTAGAGGTACTATGAATAACTTAAACTCAATTCTTTAAATGTTCTGGTCTGTATTGTATATATTGCTGTTACAACCAAAACACTGTGTTTGTGGTCAAATAAAATCTGCGCATGTGTTTGCATGGAAGGCAGTGTGTTTTAATTGTTGACAGCCGTTCAATGGATTGAATGACCAGCACATCATCAGCTTAGCATAAGTAACGACTGACTGAACATAAATACTACGTTAAGGAGTACATGCCATGCCCTTTTTATCCTTTAATATGAGCCACTCGAAATCAGACGCTAAAGTATCAGTTGTTTTCAAACACGACTAAGGTGATTCCTCAAGGTGTCAACATTCAACCACATACTTTCTCTCCGTATGCCATGTGTTTAAAACATCGCTCATTTTCTTATACGTCTTATTGTTCAATTAAATGCACGTGAGATTTAGAAATCAGTATTTGCAAAAAAATATTATGCCTCATCCTAAAATATTCATAAAATATCAAAAGTGTCATGTACTTTTCCTTCATTTTCAAAACATTTGATTCGTTATACAATATTTGTATCAGACTGGCCGTTGCATGCTGGTGGTCTTGATTTGTGTAATCAGCTTCTGTTGACAGGGAGCGTCAAGCATAAATATAGTACATTTCACACGTCTTACAAAAACTGTTGTGTGAGAATCAAATATGGGAGAATTAATTGCTTCATAAATATCCCTAAGGTGTTTCAACAAAGTATGTACAAATAGAAATGTTGCTAAGAACAAGTGACACATGAGTAGAACCTGCTCGTAAATTAGTGTTATTAAATATCACTGAGATGTTATCGTAGTTTTTATTCATATTTTTATTAGATTTAGTGTTTATATTTTTCATTTCAGTTAAAGGTTTAGTAATTTTGTGGTGCGTTTTTGTCGTTTCTGCTTTTTTTGAAAAAAAAAAAGTCTATTTTTATTTCAGTTTTAGTACATCAAATGAAACTAAATGAAAATGAGAAAAAAATTTGGCAACTAGCTGAAATAAAATAAGTTTAGGTTTTTATATTGTTCTTATTTTCAATTTATGTTTATTTTATTATATGTAATGAAAATGTTTTTTTTAGTTTCAGTTATAATAACAACTGTCCTAAATCTGTCTAATTTGAAACTGGTTTAAGCTTCAGCAAGAATATTAGATGTTAATGTAATGAAGCAGTTAAAAATAGTTAATTCAACTGAAAATACTAAAAAAACTGAGAAATCAAAGAAAAAAACTACTAAACAATAATTGGATAGAACTGTAAGAAAGAATTATATTATCCTTAAACTTGCTATCGGAGCTTGAAAATAACCAGAGCACATTACTAATTATTAACATTAACTAGATGAGACCTTAACCTGGGTAGAAACTAGAAAAATACGCAAAAATATGACCATAGTCATGCAATATCAGTATCACTGATGCACATTCGAACAATCACATATAACTGAATAGTCATAGAATAAATCAACAATCAACGCACATGACTGTTCCCCATCCCTGTGACCCAATCACAGACAGTTAATATCATGGCAATAATTTCCCCCCCGAAAAAAACTGTGCAAATGTAACATAACGGCTCTTACCGAGTGACATTAGCAGCCCGAGTCCTTTGGGATGCAGCAGATTTTGTTGTATTTATCACAGTCTGTGCACAACAGCACAGAAATCAGTAACAGTCTATAGTTCCGCAGACTAACAAGGAATCAAAGCTATGAAAAGATTTTGAATGTAGCTGAGCAAATAGGATTAAAGATGGCTAATTCCAAGAGGCTGGAGCACAGCATGCATTAAAGAGGAATTCTCTGGGGAAAGATAATCCCCATATGCGTTTTAACACACTTCACTGTCCCCTGCCCACCCCGTTCCCTCCCATTCCTTACGGACAGTATCATAATCAGACACGCTTGGGCTGATAAAGACTCAAGTTGAACTGGGCGGTCAAAGCAGAAGAACAAATGCATGATATGCTAATGCCAGCGCAGCCAAACCATGAAAAGTCATGGAGAATGAAGCCATAGACGACCAGCTATGACATGGTCAACTGAGGCTTTACTGTGAAATCCTGTCCAATTCTTTGATTTCACATGTTGTGACATTTCAGTGACTGTCAGTATTCAGTGAGAGTATGTGCTGCATTCTCGGAGTCGCCACAGGGGCGCTATAGCGAACAATAGACTAAACAATCTTTTGCTTTGCACAGTTTTCTCTTTCAGGTCAACTATATCATAGTGAAACAACTAGTGCTGTCAGTTAAACGCGTTATTAACGTCGTTAACGCAAAACAATTTTAACGGCGTCAATTTTTTTATCGCGAGATTAACGTTCTTTTTGGCCTACTGTAGCAAACTTTGTCGTTTTTTTCACATGCTGTTGCAACAACTAGTAACATTAAAAGAACTACAACACCACACCGGATCTAGCTAGACCGGAAACAAAACAACAGGCACGCCGCACAAACTTGTTTGGACTTGCGTGTCGGCCAAAGAGTAGTAGCCTAGGCTAACGTTATGTTTTGAGTGGATGACGAGCGCGAGACGCCGAAATGGATGCCAATAAGATTCTGAATGGAATGTTTACTTTTAAAAAGTTGCCAAATGGTTCCATTGACAAGACCAAAGTGATCTGTGTGTTTTGTAGTTGTGAACTGAGCTATCATCACAGCACGTTCAGTCTGAAATACCACTTAAAGGGATAGTTCACTTTGAAATTAATTTTTGATATATTTTAGCTTACCTCAAGGGCATCCAAGATGTAGGTGTCTTTGTTTCCGCAGTAGTTTCAATTTTGATATTTTTAGGTCAAACCGTTCTTGTCTGTCAGTCATATAATGCAGGTCTATGGGGTCCACCTCAAAGAGCATGCACAGAGAAGTCCAAATTAAACATGATTTAATGACTCGTAAATGTAAGTACACATTGATGGCCTAAGACACGAAACGAGCGGTTTGTGTAGAAAACGAACAGTATTTATATCGTTTTTACCTCTTGTAAACACAGCCACGTCCAAGTGATCTGAGGTCGCGGGCGCTTCGGTCTTTTCCGGAAAGCACCGGAAGTGAACTCTCGCGCGTGTACGTCACTCATTGTTTACACAGAACAGAGATTGTAGGTAAGACGGCATATAAATAATATTATATGGTAAAACCATATAAATACTGTTCGTTTTCTCACATAAACCGCTCGTTTCGTGTCTTAGGCCATCAATGTGTACTTACATTTACGAGTCATTAAATCATGTTTAATTTGGACTTCTCTGTGTATTATCTTTGAGGTGGACCCCGTAGACCTGCATTATATGACTGACAGACAAGAACGGTTTGACCTAGAAATATCAAAATTGAAACTACTGCGGAAACAAAGACACCTACATCTTGGATGCCCTTGAGGTAAGCTAAAATATATCAAAAATTAATTTCAAAGTGAACTATCCCTTTAATGGACAAGCTGATGCGAATTCTCCGCCCCCTCGTCAAAGCCAGGCGACAACGGATGACTTCAGACAGAAGCACATAGATCCCACAACCATACCCGTCAACACTCCCGTTTTTCCCGAGTTTCTCCCGTTTTTTAGCCCTATCTCCCGGACCCCTCCCCATAAAGCCTACTCTATCATATTTGATACACACATTTGTAAGACCTCTAAATCATCACCATGCTCAAAACTTTGCTGAAAAACCTGTCCTACATTCTTCTACATGATTGACAGTTTATGAGTAAAACGACTCTCTTCAGGTCATAGTTCATGCATCTTTCTGCTGTGAAATATTAATAATTTTTTTAAAGCAAATGTGAGAATAACTTTTATATTGTTAGTAATATTTCAAGATTAAACTTTTTTCAAATGATTATTTGTTCATCTCTAAATCCTCACTGCATTGCATTATGTTTTTAAAACTACTCAACCTTGATCATAAAACTAAGCATTTAAAAATCATCTTAATTAATGACGTATTATAGGGAGATATAGAGTGACAACTGATATTTATAAGCATTTAATTCGAGTAATCTGCTATACTGTTATAAAGATTTTATTGATTTACATTACTAGCTATCAGAATTCCATCTTACATACTGGCCATATAAATATCAGCAGATTTTGCTCAGTTTGGGCCTCTGAATTATATAGTTTTGTTTTTTTTCTCAAGTTTGAGCTCCATGTTCTCACGATCAAGCCTGATGTATCAAATACAACACAAAATTTTTTTTAAATATATATATATATATATATTTGTGCTGTGCATCGATTAATCGTGATTAATCACGTCCAAAATGAAAGTTTGCGTTTACATAATATATGTGTGTGTAATTATTTGATATATATATATATATATATATATATATATATATATATATATATATATATATATAAAAACACACACATATGCATGTATATATTTAAGAAAAATATGTTATTTATATATAAAACATTTATATATAATATAAATGATGTATAAATATATATACAGTATATACATGAAAATATATTTTTAAATACATACATGCATGTGTGTGTATTTATATATACAAAATAATTACACACACATATATTATGTAAACACAAACTTTTATTTTGTATGCGATTAATCGTTGCCCAGCACTAAATATTTTCTGACTCTTCATGAATAAGTCTGGCTGTGGGTACCTTTAGCACTTCCACGGGCACCTGTGTGGCGCTGGGCGGGCCGGCGGGCGCGCTGACGTTGATGGCGGGGCTCTGGGTGACGTACGCGGTGCTCTGCCGTCTCTGCTGCTCTCGCCGCTCCTGCTCTTGGAGCTGCTCGCGCATCAGCTGCTGGCGGAGCAGGATCCGAGAGGTCACGGCCGACGAGCCCAGCGGGGGCTTGCAGGAGCCATGCTGATGCTCCGAGGGATTACTGCACACACACACACACACACACACAGAGAGACAGAGAGATGACTCAGGTGGGGCTCTGTAGAGGGACCGGGTTTGCTACACTAGGTGCTGGATAATTGAATTATTTTGAGATCCTGGTAGTTAATTAGGAAGCATAATTATTTGAACCACAGGGATCGAGTTGGATTGGAAATATGTAAACTGACTGGAAAGCTAAGCTAAGCATCATAACTATACGGTTATGACCAAACCCTATAGTATTAAACTTGCATAACTTAGCCCACAAATGTTCTGCTGACAGGATAGACAAAATCATGCGGTTTGTTGAGGAGTTTTGGAATTGTGATATGAACCTTTTTTTTACTCATAGTGGACAATAAAATCAGTGGAAAAAAATGCATTACACTTACACAAAAAAGGCCAGTAAGGAACAACCTAGCCACAACACCCTATATATGACACACAAAAAATATTATACTTCACAAAGAATACTGTATACTTAAGTGTGAACCGGGCGTAATGTTTTCAGACACTTAACTGAATTTTTATTGCAATGAAATGAAAATGTATTATAGTTTAAATTTAAAATAAACACAATTGGCTAATCTTTTGAGTGCTTTTTTGAACCACTTGAGTACGACATTATGAAAGCTTGTTTCCGTCACTGAATTAAAAATTAAATAAAAGGTAATTGTGACTTTTTAATCTCACAATTCAGAGAAAGAAAGTCCTAATTTTGAGAAAGAGAGTCACAATTATTCCGTGGCAGAAAACAAGCTTCAATAAAACTTATCTACATCTTCTTTATATATGTAATTTCATAATTAATTTGATTGTCTTTGAAATATGGTTAAAATGCCTAATGTACTGACAAGAATTTATGATAAACTAACATATACTTGAATGTAATTTCCATTGTCATGTATTTCAATATATATTACACACTTGTAATGATGAAGTTGCAATTTAGTACATTTAAAATATATCAACTTTGAATCTAATATCAAATAACACACAACAGTTAAAAATATAATCAAGTACTTTACATCTGATTTATTAAGTTAATCAACACATTAAAATTAGTGCACTTTAAAACATGAAAAAAAGATTAATAAAACAATTTAAAATGTGCTTTAAAACTTTTAATTTGCACTCTAAAAAAATGCTGGGTTGTTTTAACCCAACTTTGGGTCAAATATGGACAACCCCAAATGTTGGGTTAAAAAAATATTAAAAAATGTAACCCAACGGTTAGGTCTGTCCATATTTGACCCAAAGTTGGGTTAAAACAGCCCAGCATTTTTTAGAGTGTGACATTATTACAAACTAAGCTCACATTTAAAAGTGGATTTAAGTGTTAAGGAACACCATGAAAGTGGACTTTATATTATCTGCAAGTGAAATGCTTTTGAAAAGAATATCCTTTTGTTGAAGTGCAGAATATCCTTTAGTTGAAGTGCACATTCAATACAATTAAGTTCACTTCTATTTAGCAAGGGGAACAATCTCCCTAGCATCATGCAAACATCACTGGCATTTTCTCCACAAAATTAATACACATTTTTGGCACTTTTATCCATAGTAGAAATGACAGACAAAATAGGAGAATATGGAATTGGAAAATGATCCAAGATGGCTTCAAATATGTTCCATGGGACCCTCAATATGTTGGTATTTAATTAAGGAGATTTTGTAACTTGCTATATTAAAAAAAAAAAAAAAAAAAAAAAAAAATTAAAATTAAATGTATGGCAGAAGAAAGAGCAGCATGAAACTAGCAAAGGATATGGATACAGTCAATATAAATAGTTTAGCATCACCAAACAATCATTAACTGCAGAATAACGCAAGTGACCAATCAGCATCAAATATAATTAGTAAAAAACTTTACACATTTAAGACCTTAACTACAACCTCTAACACTGAAGTCTAACAGTGTCCTATTATTACACGGTGAGTAGTTGATGTTTGTAGCATAATCACAGAACTGACGCTGATTCAATGCGACGACTCGCAACAACGACTCAAGCAAATCTCTCTCTCTCTCTCTCTCTCTCTCTCTCCTCTCTCTCTCTCTCTCTCTCTCTCTCTCTCTCTCTCTCTCTCTCTCTCTCTCTCTCTCTCTCTCTCTCTCCTCTCTCTCTCTCTCTCTCTCTCCTCTCTCTCTCTCTCTCTCTCTCTCTCTCCTCTCTCTCTCTCTCTCTCTCTCTCTCTCTCTCTCTCTCTCTCTCTCTCTCTCTCTCTCTCTCTCTCTCTCTCTCTCTCTCTCTCTCTCTCTCTCTTCTCTCTCCTCTCTCTCTAGAAAATACTATCTGTAGGTGAAAACCAATGTAATGCAACAAAACCAGGCTCTACTTCCTCTACATCAGCTGATGTTTTCAGTTTTGCGGCTGTTTATTAGGTTTTCTTTCTCCCACAGCTTTCCTCCCACTATTTCGCCATCGGTGTCTTCTACAGTCCCCCATAGATCCCAGTCCAGCTGAGGAACTTACACAACGTTCCCTCACGCACTTTCAGTTCTCTTCATGATTCAGTAGAGGAACTGCTGGCTCCAAACGCCGCACGTTTTTCCACCCAGAAACCCAGACGACGTGCTGTCGAGATGAGGCCTTCTCCTCGCCGCTGATCCTTTTGATGCGCCTCTGCCAAGCGGCCAGCCAATCCAGCTGTGCAGTAATCGCTCTAATTAGCCCGTCTGGCCCTGTCAAACGCTCGTCTGCAGCACTTGACTAGCATTGTGGTTTAAACATGTGTAATCTCATTGTCTACAACTTTACATTTCTGTTTCTGACAAGGCATATTAAGGGCCGGTGTTCATGAAAGCTGCACTGCAAGTAGCATAAACGTTTGATTTGAATCAAACTAAAAGCATTTGTTTTGTTATTTCTTCTTTAAGAAGAAAAAAATTTCAAGCAAACGCAAAGTTTCTCAGGGGAACGTAAAAGCATTGGGTTTTTATTCTACCATGTCCCCTTGGAGGCTTTTTTGGTACTATTGCAATATTTCACTGTAAAATAGACAGATTATTTAAGAAAAACACAATAGTATTAATCATTTTGATATACAATTTTTACAAGAGTAAAATTACAATACTAATATTATTAAATTACTTTTAAATAGTCTTAATTTCTTCATTCAAACGTTAAACTACCAAACTTTTATTTGGATGGAAAACTAATGTTTTTGTGTCAGAATAGACGTCTTAGGTCACATCTAATTTGACTTTTTCCAGTGCTTTTGGTCAACTGGAAATTTTCTAAAAACTCATATTTTTAATGTTTTGTTGACTGAACAATCAACACCACATTAAACAAAAGCTCAACCCATTTATTTTAGTCCCTCAGCTTCGATTTAATAATTAGTCACCCTGACTAAACTCCAAAACATCTTTATACAGTCAAACTTATGAAACGGTTACAAAAATTGGGGAAGACAAATAAGAAGAAAGGAGAGAAAGAAGAAATGCAGGGACATTGATTCTGGGTCAGGAGTGGCTAACACGCGTGTTTTTGATGCATCATAGTTCCTCAGTTTAAAAACTGATCATGGTTTGTCTGGCACGACTGAATCATGACTACTGAATCAAAGGCAATGGACTGACTCACACAGGACTAAACTGCTGTGGATCACTTTTAACACACTTTACTGATGGGACTTAAAAATTCGGTATTCTGTCTGTTCCTCCAATGATCATGCAAGTGCTAATTTGCTTTGCTAAAGCCAACTTCATAACACACATCAACCAATCAATGATCATGTTACTAAAGTTCAAAATTATGAAACCTAATTATGCAGTATCTTTAACAAATCCTTTACATGATGGTCTTGTAGTAACTGAGACCAATAACATGGACATGAATCCCTTTTAGCCTTTTATACATAAATAGTCAGTGTAACAGGTGCATTGTTAAAAATATATATATATATATATATATATATATATAAATAATACACTTATATAATAATCTTATTTTTGGATTTGAATCCACCAATTTATCTATCAAGAAAAAAGAAAATAAAAAATTATGAAGTACCTTTTATTGCAAAGATTTTAAATCCACTGTATTATTATACAATAACAGCATTTGCACTCTCTCACAAAAGTTATGCGATCCACTTCGCATTGGCTTATAAAACTTTTGTATTCTCCTTAGAAACTTTTCTTTTGCCTGCAAAACGTTCTGTGTTCTTTCTGTGTTCTTTCTGTGTTCTTTCGCAAATGCTTTGGATTTCCTTGGAAAACTTTATCGTTCCACTAAGAAACTTTGCATGGGCTCTGAAAACTTTTGTGTTCTCTCAAAAATTGGTTTGTCCCCCGTGAAACTTTGCATTACCTCGCAAAACCTTTGCACTCTCTTGTGAAAGTTTTGTGTTACACAAATGAAACTTCAGAAACTACTTAGAAACTCCACAAATGCTTTGCGTTCAGCCGACAAACTTTGTATTGTTTTTTGCAAATCTTTTGGGTTTGAATGCAAATGTTTGCATTCGGCTGACAAACTTTGGATTTGCTTTGACAAAATTTGGGATCACCGTAGGGATCACAACATATGGGACCCAGCTTTGCACAGGTTCCACCAAAGCATACGAGTGCTAGGCCTGGCGTCGGACACTCCGACATGTCTGACTGCCGAGGGGTGTGGAGGAACTCAACAGGGTTCGGCTAACGGGGAACTCAACTATCCAACTCAAACTCATATCCAGTCCATAGGAGGGGAACAGCTCAGCAAGCCGACACTTCGAGCAGGGCCTTCAGTGTTGACTGGCTTCTATGTGAAGAAAGCACACAGGAAGCTACTAGCTCGAAACGAAGGCTATAGAATCTAGCGAACATGTTTGGTGTCGCCCAGCCCGCAGCTCTACAAACATCTGTCAGCGAGATGCTACACTCCGAGTTGAGTGGGCTTGCAATCCGAGGGGGCATTGTGCGTCTTGGGATTGGTACAAAAAGACTATGCCATCCACTATCCAGTGGGCTAACCTCTGCTTGGAGACAGCCTTTCCCTTCTGCTGGCCTCCGTAACAGACGAAGAGCTGGTCTGAGGTCCTGAAGCTTTGAGTTCTGTCCACGTATAGGCGCAGAGCGCAGACAGGGTCTGCCTCCTCCGGGGGCAACGCTTGCAGGTTCACCACCTGGTCCCGAAAGGGAGTGGTAGGAACCTTGGGCACATATCCAGGCCAGGGTCTCAGGACTCAGCCATGAAGCCAGTGCTGAAGCGGTCTCAATTGAGGCAAACCCAGTAGAGTTACTGCGGCTGTGGATGTCACATGCCCCAAGAGCCTCTGAAAAATGTTCTTGCCATTATTCAAGCAGTTGAGCACTGACCGGATATGTTCCTCTGTGAGGTGTGCCGGCTGGTGGACCAAGTCCAGCTCCATACCAAGAAAAGAGATCCTCTGCACAGGGGCGAGTTTGCTCTTTTCCTAGTTGACCCAAAGACTCAACTGGCTGAGATGCTGGAGCACCAGGTCCCTGTGCTTGCATAACTGCTCCCGGGACTGAGCTAGTATCAGTTGAGATAGTTGACGATGTGATCACCACACTCTCTCACATGGGAGCAATTGCCACCTCTGCGACCTTCATAAAGACGCCGGACGACAGGGCCAGCCTGAAGGGTAGGACTTTGTACTGATACGCTCGACCTTCGAACGCGAAGCGCAGGAATGGCCTGTGTTACGGGTGGATGGAGACATGAAAGTACACATCCTTCAGGTCGATCACTGCAAACCAATCTTCCAAGATCGGCCGTAACCCACCCCCTTTCTTGGGTACAATGAAGTACGGGCTGTAGAAGCCGGTCTTCATTACGGCTAGAGGGACCGACTCTATTGCGCCCTTCGCCAGTAGGACTGCTCATCCATCACTGGGTGGCCCGTCTCAGGGACGCTTGTGCTTGCGCTTGGCTGGGCGGCCTGCCTGAGGCCGGCTTCACGCTGAGGTCTGAGTGGAGGCTTGAGCTGGGGCCTAGAGGCAGCGGCAGGGGGATACCCTCGGCGACGAGCAGGCGGAGGATCTGCAACCGGCAGACGAGTGAAGGCAGCAGCGGGCCACCGGGGCAGGATGTGCCGCCTCCTGCTTCTGTGCGGCGGAGAACTGTTGTGATAAGTTCTCCACCACGTATTCGAAGAGCCCAACATAGAAAATGGGGGGAGTCCAGGAACCGAAACTTGTTTGTCTCGCTCATCAGCCGGTTTCGGGCAGAAAAAGGTGCTGTTCACGACTTCGTAACCTCCTCATGCATTTTGGGAAAGAAGGGCACTGGGGTGGCGCGAGATATCAATCATCCAACCGAGACGGTTCAGGACACGGTGGAAGATTCCACGCAAGCCAGACCGTCTCGGCGGCTCGTTTCAGCATAGCTGACATTCCTGGATCCGGCTTAGGCAACACAACTCTCCCAGAAGGAGGTAGCCCTGCCGAGTCGTCATCTCCAGAGTCCAGCTCCCCTTCCGATGCAGCGATCGACATCCTGTCCTCAGGAGGAGCCCCGAACAAAACCACTAGTCCCACTACAGAGGGACCAGCACGTTCAGTTGGATCCTCCGCCGGCTGCAGCGTGGCAGAGGAGTGAGGTGCCCACGGGGACTGGTTACCGGGTGGGGAAGCCCTCACTGTCATCTTCAGATCATCCATCCCACACGGCGCAGCAGGTCTCTTCTGGGATTGGGCAAAAGGGGCGCTAGAGTGGGGCATGGGATTGGGGACTCCACCTTCATGGATGTACAGTGTGATCATGTGTCTTAGGGTGTATTCAAACCTGTCTTGTTTGGTTAGATTGAATCAAACTCAAGTTCGTTTACATTTACATTTACATTTAGTCATTTAGCAGACGCTTTTATCCAAAGCGACTTACAACTGAGGACAAAACCAAGCGAGTCATCGTGAAAAGGCAAAAACAACGCAAGAAGTGCTCAAAGTACAAAGTTCACACATAGCTCGGAGTAGTATAAGCCAAGCAAGGGAGGATTTAAGGGAAGGGGAAGGTTTTTTTTTTTTTTTTTTATGTTAAGTGCTCCCTGAATAGATGAGTTTTCAGTTGTCTTTTGAATGCTGTCAGGGATTCTGCATTCCGAATGAGGCTGGGCAGATCATTCCACCAGCATGGAACTGTGAATGAGAAAGTTCTGGAGAGTGATTTTGTGGCTCGCTGTGATGGTACCACGAGCCGCCGCTCATTGACCGATCGTAGGCTTCTGGTAGGGATGTAGACTTGTAATAGCGAGTGAAAGTAGGAGGGAGCTGAACCTGTGGTCAATCTGTAAGCAAGCGTCAACACCTTGAACTTAATGCGAGCAGCGAGTGGTAGCCAGTGCAGAGAGATGAACAGAGGAGTGACGTGGGCCCTTTTGGGCTCGTTGAAGACAAGACGAGCTGCAGCATTCTGGATCATTTGTAGAGGTTTAGTTGCACATGATGGAAGTCCAGCAATAAGATCATTGCAGTAATCAAGCCTAGAAATGACCAGGGCCTGGACGAGAAGTTGTGTTGCATGCTCAGTTAGAAAAGGCCTGATTTTCCTGATGTTGTGCATAGCAAACCTGCATGATCGAGCGGTCTTTGTAATGTGGTCGGTGAAGGTCAGCTGATCATCAAAGATTACTCCAAGATTTCTGACTGACCTTGATGGGGTGATTGAGGAAGAGTCTAGCTGGATAGTGAAGTCGTGTTGTAGAGACGGATTGGCAGGGAGGACGAGAAGCTCAGTCTTTGCCAGGTTGAGCTGCAGGTGATGTTCCTTCATCCATGCCGAGATGTCCGCCAGACAGCTTGAGATCCGTGCCGTTACTGTGGGATCATCTGGTTGAAATGAGAGGTAGAGCTGGGTGTCATCAGCATAGCAATGGTAAGAGAAACCATGTGCCTGTATGATGGGTCCCAATGATGTGGTGTAGATAGAGAAGAGGAGCGGTCCAAGAACTGAACCCTGAGGAACCCCTGTGGTCAGTTGATGTGCTTTGGATACCTCGCCTCTCCATGTGACCCTGAAGGACCTACCTGTGAGATAGGACTCAAACCAGTGGAGGGCAGTTCCAGTGATGCCCAGTGATGAGAGGGCCGACAAGAGGATTTGATGATTCACAGTGTCGAAGGCAGCAGACAGGTCCAGGAGAATGAGAACTGATGATTTGGAAGCAGCTTTTGCGATCCGCAGGGCTTCTGTGACCGACAGTAATGCAGTCTCGGTAGAATGTCCTTTCTTGAAGCCAGATTGGTTGACATCCAGCTGGCTGTTCAGAGACAGGAAGGATGATACTTGGTTAAAAGCAACTCGTTCAAGTATTTTCGCAATGAATGGTAGGAGAGAGACAGGTCTGTAATTCTCTAGAAGTGATGTGTTTGATGTTGGTTTTTTAAGCAGTGGAGTTACCCGAGCCTGCTTAAATGCTGTAGGGAAAATGCCAGTGTGGAGGGATGAGTTTATAATGTGTGTAAGAGCTGGTAGAAGTGTGGGAGAGATGGCTTGTAGAAGGTGTGAGGGGATGGGATCAAGAGGGCAGGTGGTAGGATGACTGGAGAGGAGAAGTTTGGATACTTCTTCCTCGGTTAGTGGAGAGAAGGAGGAGAGAAGGTTATTGGCTGTGGGAGAGGTTAGTCTGGGTTCCTGTGTGTGTGAATCTGAAAACTGACTGCTGATAGTTGTAGTTTTGTCAGTGAAGAAGTTAGAAAAATCATCAGCAGTTAGTGAGGAGGTGGGTGGTGGTGGAGGTGGACAGAGGAGAGAGTTGAATGTCTTGAACAGTGTTCGTGTGTTAGAGGCACTGTTGATCTTGTTGTGGAAATATGAAGATTTTGCGGTGTGAACATCAACAGAAAAGGCAGAGAGCAGAGATTGATACCTACTCAGGTCAGATGTGTCTTTTGATTTGCGCCATTTCCTCTCCGCTGCCCTGAGCTTGGTCCGGTGTTCACGAAGAACCTCAGATAACCAGGGGTTAGAGGGAGTGGCGCGTGCTGGCCTAGAGGAGAGAGGGCAGATATTGTCTAAAGAAGAGGTTAGGATGGAGCATAAAGTATCTGTCGCAGTGTTCACATCCAGTGATGAGAAATGCGAGGGTGAGGGAAGAGAGGATGACACAGCAGAGGAAAGATGGGACGGAGAAAGTGAGCGCAGGTTTTGTCTGAAAGTAAATGCTGGGGAGGTTGCTGGAGCATGGGTAGTGAGTTGTAGATTGAAAGTAATGAGGAAATGATCTGAAACGTGGAGAGGTTTCACCAAAATGTTGTCAGTGGTACAGTTGCGTGTGTAAACCAGGTCCAGTTGGTTGCCTGACTTGTGAGTACCGGAGGTGATGAGCCGTGTGAGATCGAAAGAAGCTAGGAGAGAGCTGAAGTCAGTTGCATATGGTTTTGCTAGGTGAATGTTGAAATCGCCAAAGACTACAAGTGGAGTGCTATCATCAGGGAAAGAGGACAGCAGCACATCTAGCTCCTCTACAAAGCTTCCCAGTTGACCAGGGGGGCGATAAATAACTACAATATGGATCTTAGTGGGAGTTGTAAGTGTAATAGCATGATATTCAAATGAGGTGTTATTGCATAGAGAAGAGAGAGTTGAGTATTTCCAATTGTTAGTAATGAGAAGACCAGTGCCCCCACCCCTCCCCGACTGGCGAGGGGTGTGAGAGAAAGAGTAGTTGTTAGAGAGAGCAGCAGGGGTTGCTGAGTCTTCTGGACGGATCCAGGTCTCGGTCAAGCCCAAGATATTAAGAGTAGAATGAGATGCAAAGGCTGGAATGAAGTCAGCTTTATTGACTGCTGATTGACAATTCCATAGACCCATAGAAAGAGTGAGAGGAGAGTGTGAGGATGAGAGAAAAGGGCGCAGGTTAGCAGTATTGCGCTGCCTTCTGTGTGCAGTGAGAGAGCGTTGTCGAGAGACAACAGGAATGTATTGAAAGCACATAATGATAATGGGGAATAAGATAAGGGTAGGAGAGAAAGGGTGAAGAAGATACTTTAGTTGCCTTACAGGTGTCCTTGCTCGGTGGAGTCGCGCAGGTAGAGTCGATGTCTTTACCCGAGTCGGTCTTCACACGAGGAGGCTGAATGCTTCCGCTGACGCTTCCGCGACAGCGCACACACTACATAGATATAATGCTTATAATCACCTAAGTGAGGGCAGCTGTGTCAGCCCTTGCTATTAGCACAGCAAAAGCAAGTATCCTGATAATGGGCCGAATCGAAACTAGCTGTTGAACAGCGCTACTTAAGTGCTACAATAAAATACAGACTACAACCCTTCAAGACGCACGGCAAATATTCAAAATAGGTTGCGTCTAATTAAAATACAGATATTTAGTGGAGACAAAAATTATAAATAAGCCAAGATTCGAAAATAGCCCTACCTGTTTGACAAATAGTAAACAGAGCAACAGGAGAACTAGGTATTAAGAAATAAACAACTCACGCGCTCTTGCCGTTCTCACAGAGTGACTGCTAGCTTGTTCTGGCTCTCTTTCTGAATTTACTCTGGTTTTATATCTGCTTATTTTTTTCGAATTGTTTCCCCCCTTGGTGCGGATCTTTTGGGCAGGTGTGAATATAGCAATCGCACTCGGGGGCGGACCAAACAACCGTACCGAGACCCATCTGAAGAGCTGGTCAATTTTTGCAAAAACTCATATTTATCGCAAAAAAATTTTTGCGCTCGCATGAGGTGGTTTTTCAGGCAATTCGAAAAATAAATATTTTGCAAAACTGCAATGGAAACCGTTTTTGTGCATTTACAGGTCACCTGGTGTAGATGACGCTGTATGTTTGGACAGAATACGAGACAGATGCTCGGAAAAACTCGTTAAATACCCGTCTTGGCAAGTATTCTCTGGGTTATGTCAATAAGTGGACAGTTGAGAAAGAAACCATGTATGTCAATTTTTCTGGTCCGTGCATTCGGTCTTAAAGTGACAGCAGACACCTAATATTTCTACTGTGTCATTAATGTTAATAAAACAACAAAATACAGCTTTAACAAAGATGAAACTATATTTAATTGCTGTCCCTGAATACTAGCCTACTGTTGGACTTTGTAACTTTGTTTATTATCTTTGCTTGTATTTTGTGTATTTGTTCTTATTTTATTACTGACTGTTCACTTGTTTTTAATAATGTTTGTACTTTATCAGTTAGTCTAGTAGGTTTTTTATGTGGTATCGAAGAACTTCAAGTGAGCTTTAAGTAATAAATAAGCAAAGTTACATTAAAAAGTTACATTCCCCCATATGATGCTCATAAGTTTCTATATATTCCGTGAGTAGCTGATAACAGCATAACAATAGCACTACGAAAGATCTCTATGATTAGCCTGTTTTTGCACTTCCTGCTTTTCCATGCTTGAGAATTTCTGTCCAATGAATGGATGACCTTAGCACACATGTGCTTTTGTTCACAAATTTTGGTTCACTTGCAAAAAGGGCAGTGTGAAAGCGAACCACACTTTTGGCCCGGACCAAAGCAAATGAACTAGCAGACTTTCCTGGTGTGAATACACCCTTACACTTGAATGGCTTATAGAGCAAAAGCCAGCAGTCTTCCACACAACAGTCCTTATCAGTCCTAATGAAATCTCTGCCGCTGAACTGGCCACTCCAAGCACATTTACTGTTGTCATTATAAAAAGAATGTGTCTGTTTCTGTGTGTGTGTGTGTGTGTGTGTGTGTGTGTGTGTGTGTGTGTGTGTGTGTGTGTGTGTGTGTGTGTGTGTGTGTGTGTATGTTTGCAATGCTCGGGGTAATTTTCCATTTTGGTGTGTGCGGCATTAGTGGACCATCTCTGCTCCGATGTGTGTATGTGTGCAAGGAAAAACAATGAGTTCACAGTCTTTTGTGGCCACACCCCCAGATTGCCCTAGCCAATCAGAGATCTGCATCAGGCTGACCTCCTCCACTCACCTCAGAGCGCTGCCATGTGCTGTTTAAGTAGTATATACTGCTCATTTGAGGCCAGCCATGTCCCATGATACTACACAAAAACAATCAATGTCAAAAAGGTGATTTACATGATGCAGCAACAGCATTGCTTTCTGGGAAAGTCAAGTAATTCTACTCTCAGCTGGCGAATACTCAAATGACAAAAGCAAAACTAATAGATGACCAGCGATTTATATTAAAACACCATCAAGTGTACCGCATGCTTATGCTATCCCTAAGTTACAGGACACACAGCACAGGGATATTTATAGTCACAGATTTATTTATACTACACCCAAACAAACTCTCCATCCCTCCCTGTACACCCCCCAAACCACACACACCACACACACACACACACCACACACACACACACTCAGGTACTCACAAGTGGCTGCAATGGAAAACGCAGGGACTTTGCACTTGGACACCCAGAGCCTCCATCTTTATTCCCTGTGCTGAAGGTGCACTGCGCGCCCTTGGCCGCTCTGAGAGTCACGCTGGACCGGCTGCGCTGGGAGCGTGTCAAAAGGGGAGGCACCAACCGCCAGTGCACACACCAGCCCACAGCGATACACACACTACACAGCGATGCACATGACGGCACAGCGAGTGTAAGGGTGAAGCTCATTAAACTACTCAAGACAATGGCAATGTCCAGACCATTAGGATTTTCTTTTTTTTTGCACTGACATTGCATTTTTATATATTCCCTCCAAATGATCATTAACATAATGCAAAAATATCTTTGTCATTACTTTAATGCAAAAAATATATATAATAAAATTATTCAAATTATAAAATATGTATATCATGCAAGCATTTTCTTTTTTTGTATTTTTGTAAAGCCTTTAATTTAATAGTGATGTAACTCAATCCATTATAGTCATTTATACTGTAATACATTAATATTGCTATAATACCATAATTTAAATGATAAAACATTCATGGTAACAAATAATGGTAGTTTTTTTATTTTATTTTAATTATTGATCATTTATATGGTATAATATTGTTAATATAATAGATCTTTTCTACTGTAATAAATCATTTTTATCTTTATTCATATTTTACTGTATTATTACTAGCCATTTACTTTTTTTATTTTTACTATATGTTTTACTATATTACATAAATGTATAAAATGATTTGATTCGGCATGCGTTACCAGGAGAAACTTTTGTGTTCTTTCGCAAATGCTTTGCGTTCAGCCATCAAACTTTGGATGTTTGTGTTTTTGATTTGATTTGATTTGGCATGTGCTGTATAACACCAGGATAATCACCTTTGGAAATAATAGGAAATATATTTACAGTTTAAAATACTGAAATGTCATAAAATAGTGTCCCAATACAAAATTACACATTTTATTGAAGGAAGCCCAAGTAATACATTTAATTTTGGTAATTTTGAAGTAGAAAGACTAAAATAGCATATTCATGTAAAATATGCTTCAATAATCTTTGTTTAAATATACAACTTATTATATATATATATATATATATATATATATATATATATATATATATATATAATATATATATATATATATATATATATATATATATATATATATATATATATTTATTTTAGGTTTAGAGTTAAATATGGACATGTTTTCAAGAGATTCACTTCTAAACCTGACATGATAATATGTTAAAATCATCATAATGACTATTAACATTATCATCATCAAAAGCATAGTAAAACAGTATCTCAGATCCGGGCCGTGTTGTTTATACACCTGTCATATTTCTGAGGTTTTCTTTCTGAACACACACTGCCCTGCACACTAGAGGGCGCTTTCTCCGTCAGCTTCCCTGCAGGTCATCGCGCTGAGAACAGGTGTAGCTGACAACTCTCTGCACATTCACACACACACACTATAAAAATCATCATCATCTCTCTCTCTCTCTCTCTCTCTCCTCTCTCTCTCTCTCTCTCTCTCTCTCTCTCTCTCTCTCTCTCTCTCTCTCTCCTCTCTCTCCTCTCTCTCTCTCTCTCTCTCTCTCTCTCTCTCCTCTCCTCTCTCTCTCTCTCTCTCCTCTCTCTCCTCCTCCTCTCTCTCCCTCTCTCCCTCTCTCTCTCTCTCTCGGCAAACAGGTTGTGTTAATTATAACAAAGCATGTTTGATAGCACACTTTCCTTTCATAGCTCGACGGGCCTCCACACACACACACACACACACACACACACACACACACACACACACACACACACACACACACACACACACGTCTGGTCCACAATCTTTGTGGGGATTCTTCATAGGCATAATGATTTTTATACTGTACAAACTGTATATTCTCTCCCCTTACACTAACCCTAAACCTACCCATCACAGAAACCTTTCTGCATTTTTACATTTTCAAAAAACATCACTTTCAGGATTTCAGATATTGCTATCTTTGTCGGGACATTTTGTCCCCATAATGTAGGGTTTGTAAGACGCGCACACGCGCACACACACACACACACACACACACACACACACACACACACACACACACACACACACACACACACACACACACCACACGCACACGCACACGCACACGCACACGTGAATAGCATACTTTGCTAATTTTCACTTATATATGCAACAACATACATTTTCCTAACTAAAACAACAAAAACTAAAACTAATAACAAATGTCATGTGGGGACATTTTTGAGTGATGATACTATGGTAATGTTGCTTAATTTTACATTAGCAAGAAAAATGAGTAAGAAAGAAATGACTGGTTGATTGAAAATGATACCACAAATATGTAAGTTTCACAATCCTAAGTTATCAAAAAGTTACACTCTCAGAAAAAAAGGTACAAAAGCTGTCACTGGGACAGTACCCTTCAAAAGGGTTTTAATATGGACCATTTAGGTACTAATATGTACACTTTTGGTACCAATATACCTTTGAGGGACTAATAGGCACTCTTTAGGTACAAAGGTGTAACTTTTGAAAAGGTACCGCCACAGTGACAGCTTTTGTACCTTTCTTTCTGAGAGTGTATTTCTAAATGTTGCCTGAACATTTTAAAACATGTTTTTTTCTTGGTTATGCGAACGGTAAGGACGCATTCCATGTTATCATTTTGCAAACATTAACTTTTGAATGTTCTCTAAAACAAGTAGTGACGTTAAATTAAACATTAAATGAACATCCGACTGAAAAAGTTCCAAAGAATGTCTTTGCACTAACGTTATTAAAGACCAGATAACTATAAATTAACGTTACCGCAAGAACGTGGACATTGCCAAAACATTAGCTGAAGTTCTGAGAGCGTTAGCCGGTTAGCAGAACAATCAAATAATGTGCCGAAAGTACATGTTAAAACCGTGTGTGTGTGTGTGTTAAATGTAGTGCAAGTAGAGGAGCCTACTAGAATGCTATTCCAATTTCCACTGTCTCAGAAGTACTGCAAAAACAAAATGACTAAAAATAAATCTTTCCCACACAGATATAGTTTCTGCGAAAACGTAAAAAGACTTTGCTGTGTGTGTTAACAAGTGAAGCAAGCGTTAAAAGAGGAAGAGGCTCTTTTCAGTCATGTTTACAGTCTGGTGTAAGCCATCACAGCTGACTTATAGTGGGGCTCTTTGTGTAATATGTACAGGATGGGTGGGGAACACTTCATTCGATTTCGACTTGTTGCCTCCTATTTCCATAATTAAGTTGTATTCATTCTCTCCTCACTTGTTTGCTGTTTGCCTCTGTTTTAGCTCAGGCTAGCGAGGCCTAGACAACACTTGAGCTGAGAAAACACAACTAGTTTGCTACTGGAATAGATATTCATCCTCACAGCCTGCTTTCACTTGCATCGGATTGAAGTGTGCTATCTTAAGGTCTCAAGTAGACCTAACTTGAAATTTATAGACAGACACATTATACATTTTCTACTGAACTATACAGGCCGTCAATTCAACAAGTACAGGTTGAAGTATCTGATTTTAATCTCCATTGCAAATATCTAACTTCAGATTGGTTATATAATGCTGATATAGCATTATACGAGTTTTTTTTGTGATTGTTGCGGGCAGAAATCCTTTTTTCTTAAAAATGCGATGGAATATGCGGGATATTTATGCAATTTTAATGCGATGAAATTGCGGGAACTTGCAAAAACTGCGGTTTGATGAAAAAGAGAAAACAGTGATTCCCGACACCCTGTTCTCACTAGGCTACTACCTTAATGAAAGAGTCATTTCTTATTACTTCCTATGATAATCAAGCACTACATCACAGAAAGTGCTGGAATATTTCAGTTCATCTTGTTTTATTTCAGATCTTAAAGCTCCACTGTGTAACTTTTTTAGTTTATTCTTAGCTAAAAACACTTAGTTCTTTCAAAAATATATGTGCTCATTAATGTATATTTACTTCGTTCAAGTAATAAAGTATTCTCGTGAGTGTATAATATGCCATTGAAAATACATACGGGTAAGGGGTTCTAATGTCGGTCGCCATGTTGCCCCTCCATCTTGAAAGTACATTAGCCAAAGAGGGACATACCCGTTAATTCAAGCTTCGCCTTTCGCGTTTTAACACTCGATGGCACCGTGTCAATGTGGACGAGGTCGAACTGGAAGCCATGTTAATCTTGGACTAATTGGCCACCGTAAGAGTTAAAATGAAATCGGAATTGAGAGGAACAGAAACTAATATTCACTGGATGGTCATATACCTTTTCACCACTAGATGGGGTAAAAATCACACAGTGTAGCTTTAATAAACACTTAAACTTACAAAACATTGGGGTCAAACAAGTTCTGTAGCTTTACAAGAGGAATATGCTACAACTTCTGTAAAAATGAATAAATAAATATAAAAAAATAAAATGAGTGCTTCCTGTTTTACAGCTTTTTGATGATGTTCACGTCGCGTAATTACGTCACTTCATAACGTTCCCATGGCAACATGAGAAACGGCGGATCTTGTGTGAAGCAAACGCAACATTTTCAACTTTCTGCTAAGATATATGGACTTTTTTGCAACTGAAAATGCTGGGATTATGAAATCATGCAGCCCCGCATATTTTGTGCGGAAATCAGCAATTTATGCGGCGAAAGTGTGGCGTATTTGAAAAAATGCCCCCGCATGAATATGCGTTTTTTGGCTGATTATCCATTGAATCATGCGATCGCATAATCTCGTTTTTCTGGAGGGACTGATATAGTGCACATACTGCAAAATATGTACAATCCATTTTGTTTAAAATTTACAATTGCAATTTTTTAAATATAATAATATAACACGGACAAATGAATTGTTCAAAGACCACAAGCATTCAAGAAAGTAAAAAGGTCAAGTAAATAAGTCTGTTGTAATTGTAATTTGATGTCACTCTTTCCCCGTTATTGACTAAATCTTCCATCATTTATGACTCAACGTTGATGGAAATTTCCGGCTTTCCGTGTTTTCACTGTTATACGGTAGGGGGCGCTATTACACATCTTCTAAAAGAGAATCTCCTGATCAAAACACATGTGAAGGAGAACCAGAAACAAGTGATAGCATATGTAAGTAGATGCATATTTAAAATAACAAAATCATCAACATTACACAGCATATAAATCAAAACTGCCTAATGTTACTGAATGAAATGTCGACCCAGGACGAGCTCATAAAAAAATAATGCATGAAGCGAGAATAAAACCTTGTTGTTGTTTAAAAATGTAACTTAAAGTATAATTTTTTTTCAGGTAGAAACATTTTTAATGATAACGACATCAAACACACTTTTTTACACAAATAATATAACTTAGCAAAAAAATGAAACACGGAGGAAGTGCCTATCTATTCAAGTCAAACCAGAATAACTATTGGATCAATGAAATAACCTCAAACTGACTAAATTCAAATGCACTGAAGAACAAAGTGAACCGAAGAGTTTCATCGAGCACTTTAGCATCTCTAATGGGAATGGGCCTGATATTTGCTCTGAAGCAAACACACAAACATCTCTTTGTTGTGCGTATCATCTCAGATCTAACATAACACAGACGTTTATTCAGTGTAAAAGAGTGAAGTCCTACCGGCTCCTGGCTCGTGTCATTGACCCGAGGTCTCCTTACTCCAGCGACTGACTGCTGTAATGCTCACACTGCATTCATGACTCAGTCTACTCTTCTCTGTATTTATGATCACTCACTACACACTCAACTTTAATCAACACTGACACACTCACACTTCACAGAAGAAGGAGACGAGGAGGGGACGTTTTGGGTAAACGCAGAGATTGTATCTGATTTACAGCATTGCTCTGCGTTGATTCATTCATGTGTCATCAATTATTTCAGGAGTGTTTTAAAGCATTATGACAATCAGTTATTTTTTGGAATAATTTACAATAAAAATCACCACAAAATAATTAAAACAAATACATTTATGCAAAAAGTTATGAACAAACGTTCTTCCAGTAACGTGATCTGGTCTTTAATAATCTTCTCAAAACATTATTTAGCCTATAAATCTTTCATGAAATGTTTTTTTTTTTCTCCCTGAAAAGTTTTTCTAAAGTTCAGAGAACATTCAAAATTAGCATTACCATGTTTGCAAAATAAAGTTTGTTTAACCAAAAAAATGTAATGTTTTGAACATTCAGAAAGGAAAACATTAATGGAAACGTTCGCAGAATATCTTTTTTATCTGACATAACATATACAACTAGATTGGAAATGTTGTTCCGGGTCACATTTGTGCGAAATATAATTTTCTTAAACTATAATTTGTATGTTTTCCAATAGAAAACTAGCATTCAGTCATGTTGTTGTACACTGTATATTAACTGAATTCATAACAGAAAAGGCCAGCACAAACAGATATCGATGTTATATGACCACAATAAGGCTCACAGAAGAAATGTGCAATAACTTTACTGTAGTGTACATCATGCTAAAGGCTCTAGTGTGTGTCCCATAACCCCGATGACACACACACACACACACTGAACTCACAACCCAAGAGCATCTCACACCAACAAACAAAACACCGGACACACAAAGATTGTTTCTTGAATGAAGACTAGTTTTATGTTTTCTGGTTTTAAGTATCTAAACAAGTCTGTAATTTGCTTTTCAAGTAAATTCATCTTGTTGTAAGAACTTTTACTGGAAAACAAGTGCCGCTCACTTACTATCTCCAGTTGGCGGTCAGGAATAGTGTGAGCTGTAGACGAGAACGATCTTCTGCTTCCTGTATTCAGTGGGATATGTGACATCTTACACTGACTCAGGACTCCGTTTCAAGGCGTTTATGCTTACTAAGGTTTTAAAGTTACACTCCCATTCAAAAGTATGTGGTTGGGAAGATTTTCTAATGTTTTAAATAAAAAAGCCTCTACATCTAATATAAATAAGGTATATAATGCTCACCAAGGCTCGCACCAATGAGGTTCATTCTCGTGTTACGCAGCGCGTTTGAGCTTCTGCGAGAACCAATGAGGTTCGTCATCATTCGTTCGTTGGGTAAACTAACCCTTAAAAATGAAATTTATTCCTGTGATAAAAGCTGATCATTACTCCAGTCTTCAGTGTCACATGATCCTTCAGAAATCAGTCTACACTGTAAAAAAATGTGTTTTAATGATTGAACTTTTTATCTTGTCAATTCAACTTAGATAATAATGTGGCTCAGATTTAAAAAAATGGAGTTTCTATTTATTAAACCAATCTACTTTATTGTATTAACCCATTTTTTTATTTCAATGAACTCAAAATTGTAAGGCAACCAGCTAACTAACTTTAAGGTAAGCCAACAATATTTTTTTACAGTGTAATATGATTATTTTATTCTCAAGAAACATTTCTGATTATTATCAATGATGAAAACTTTTTGTGGAAACCATGAAAAAAAAATCAGGATTTAAAAAAAAAAAACAGCATTTCTTTGAAATAAAAAGTATTTTATTACATTATAAACGTCTTTGCTGTCACTCTTGATCAATTTAATGCATCCTTGCTGAATAAAAGTATTTTTTTAAGGCAAACTGCATGACAAATTAAATCTGCACATCAGAGCGAGGTTAATAATACGAATGCACGTTTGAAGATTCACGCCTGAATCTTTTTTGGGAATTTTGGGAGGGTCAAAGAAAAACAAAACAGGAACTCTTGAAATCTGACTAAGGAGTTGCGCTGATGACCACCTAAAAATACACTCCACCGTTCCGGCGTCTTGCGTCAAACTCCCGACCACAGTGGCCTTGTAATCGACAAAACCATGAAAAAATCAAACCCCTTGCACGTCCTTATCTGTTATTATGCAACGAATCAACCGCTGAGAACAATCATCTTCCGTCTCTGCCCTTATAAGAGGAGAAGCATCTCTCGAACACCTCCTTAATAATCCAAAAATGGTTCATGAATGAAGATAGCAGTTTCAAGGAAAGAGAGGATTGTGAGGAGCGTTGTGAGTCAAGGATGTGAGGATGTTCTCAGTGACGGATGCATGCAAACACCTGTTCCTGCCATCAATATCCAGAACACAAACTGCCTCTGATATCTCGACACCAGTCAGAAATGCCAATGGCTACAGACGGCAACTCATGATTCTCTTAAAGGGATAGTTCACCCCAAAATTAAAACTCTGTCAGTAATTACTCACCCTGATGTCGTTCCAAACCCGGAAGACCTTCGTTCATCTCAGGAACAAAAATGAAGATATTTTTTATGAAATCTGAGAGCTTTCTAACCCCTCCATAGTCAGCAACCCAACAACCACTTTAAAGGCCCAGAATGATAGTAAAGACATTGTTCAAATTAGTGTTGCACGATATAGCGGTACTAGAAAGTAGGCCTGCACGATTCTGGGAAAAATATGAATAACGATTTTTTAGCTTAGAATTGATATCACGACTCTCTGCAACTATTTTTTTTTCTCATGAAGTGTAATGTGTATCCGAACTACCGCGCTCGCTCGACGAGTGAAACACGTGACTAAAAGGTGCTTTGTCATTGGCTGAGGGTGAAGCCCTGAACTTTGTGAGAGCTGTCCTTTCAAAATAAAGGCAGAATTTTTATACATGTTTGTAATCAAAGTCATTTAACAATTAAATCGTGAACAGGGTGAATCGAGATAGCGAATTTATAACGATTTATCGTGCAGGCCTACTAGAAAGGTATCGCGATACCGAGCAATTAAAGTAACACCAAGTAACTTTTCCTCTTCGGTCGCCCTACTGGTTGGAAACGAAATTGTCCATTACCGCTGTCGTAAATAATTTAGCCTACCGTCGCACGCACGCTCACTGTTTATCCAGCACCGGCTTTAGAATGAACGATGTCCACAGACAAGGTAGAGTATGTTACATGATTTCATGAACGGATGATGTATTGCGACATCAGAACCGAAGAAAAACGAAATAATGACTATTGTAGCGCTTGACGTAAAGCAGTCGAATTTTGTAGTTCTTTTTGTGCACGGGTTCCTACCCGAAACCCGAAGTTACATAGTGCCAGTAAAAGTGATACAGACCCCGTCAGGCTATGGCAGACGTGTCATTTAACTTATTTTAAGTCGATGTACCATCACAAGGGTCTTGGAAATATATTATGAAGGTTGAAAAACTACATAGTGTTACTTTAAAATCGGTACGATATAAACTTTTATTAGTACCGGTACTTTAAGAGTGACAGCACTCTAAATAATAAGAGCAGTATTTCTTTATTTTGCGTCGATGTGTGACAGCCGGAGTCAGGGTGTGTGTGCAGATGTGTGTGTTACATTCACTAAACAACGGAAGCAGAACAGTAAAATATAGGCTTTCGCACAGCGAAACATGCATGACGCCTTTCACACACAGCATCAAAAATCTAGGTAAAAATGAACGATCGCCTGCTATATCGACTGCGGATGAAAATTAGCTTCGGCTAACTCTGGCACAAAACATCTTTTCGCAAGATTAATGTACTTTGTGCATTGTCCCTGATAATAAATTGTCCCTGATAAATAAATTTAAAAAAATAAAACGTCCTGGCGATTATTCACGTAAACACAGTCGGGTATGTCTTTAGTGAACAGCCATTTGTAAAAATAAATCGTATGTGTTCAAGTGGGTAGCCTACATTTAGCTCTTAAAGGGGCAGCAGTCTAATATTCTGTGTAATTAATGTTAATGAAACAACAACAGAAAATAGACAATCACCCAATGCTTGACTGAATAAATGTATGTATTTATTAAGAATAAGTCTATAGTTAATTTAGAGTGAAGACTTATTTTTTTCAGCTAAAGTACTAGGTCCATTTAACAGTAGCATTCAGCATTTTATTAAATATCTATATTGTAATTATAAAATTACATAAAAATATTAAATAACTCGTTTCATGAAATAAGATTTTGGTCATCCCGACCTGTTCAGAATTGTGAAAGGTTAGCAAATATTAACATGATTGATAATAATGTCAATGTTGCAAACATATTTGTAAGGACGTACACACTGGCACTGGATAATTATTATTATTTTATTTAATAAAAGGAGGGGAATGGTCAAAAAGCATGGAAGAAACTAAGTTTTTTTAAAAAAAAAAAATTATAAAACAATGAATTGTAATTTCTGTCATATATTCCAGTTTCATTTTTCCCCCATGGTATCGATTCAGTATTGGTATCGAGGTATTTTAGTCCGGTATCGTATCGAAGTCATAATTTTGGTATCGTGACAACACTAGTTCAAATAGTCCAATATCTAACCATTACCAATCGCTGTTTATGTAATAAAATCAGAATCATTCCTGCGTTTCGAAGCTTCACTGGTTCTTTCTTGACAGACATTGTGAGACTAGAGAGATGTTAGCGGACCTCAGTGAAAGACACTAATACCCGCTTCAACTGGCATCAAGTAACATGCATCAAGTATTATGAATGGATTATGATTTTAAAAGTCGTTCTCTCAAAAAGCAATTTGTTGCTGATAAATTTTTTTAGAGCTCATAAAATATATATATATATATATATAGCCTACTATAGAAATGTCCTTGTCAATTTTCCAAGGTGTTTTCCTTTTCCATTCCTGAAAATCACAAAAATCCCTGATAATGGTTTTCCATGATCATGAGAACCTTATAAAACACATATTTAAACGAAAGCAAAATAACAGAACTTTATAGTAAAATTATTACGCTCAATATTTTAGCAACAAACCAAAATAACCCCCAAAATCCATGCGCTGCATCTGATTTATTAGCCTGCACTTCTAAATTTACGTAGTTAATTTTCACCTCATGGCGGCCCGAGCTTCTGCTCGTCTAAATAAAGATCTGTCCGTCTGCCAATGAAGCTTCACGAAACATCTCGTGCTGAAGCTTCAGTGTGTGTGACTGCATGTGTACTGTACATCAAAACCACATCAGCTCACACACTGCAGTCGCACGGGCATCTGTGGACATCAGCAAAGCATCTGATTCAGTTCAGAATTCATATAGAAGTTGATAGAAAGCGTCTCTCAGATCTCTATAAGCAAATACTGTCTGTTAAACCTCTTACATCTTTGTCTCAGTTCTCACTGTAAGTTCGTTTCAGTGGCTTTTCTTCACGCTGCAGATTGAAATAAAATAAAGATGCATCCGGTACACCTGTCACTATAATGATCATTTATATCAACTTTTTATTTTATTTTTAGATTTCATAAATATGTAGCACAGTCTGCTATGAAAGTTCTCATGTCCAGATCTCATAAGAAACTCTCTGCTGGGAGAACTATACAACAACTTCCTTACGTTATAATGCCGATCATTACGCAGTTATTTTAGTTGCAAAGGTTTGAAACTTTGATCCAAATGTGCATATAGGTGAGACCGGGGCTAGTTGTCACATGATGTATATTTCAGTAACTAAAAGGTTTTGTGTCAAAAGTCTAAATGCACGATTTTTCTCTAAGTTTTATATGTTGGATTGGATGATGGACACAGTTAAAAAAAATTTAGTTTTATCCTTCAAACTAAAAATCCAGTATCATCTGATTTTGCAATAGGTGTTGGTAACAAGTGCACACACACACACACACACACACACACACACACACACACACACACACACACACACACACACACACACACACACACACACACACACACACACACACACACACACACACACACACACACACATTCAGGCAAGAGCTAACTATACAGTAGCCTACATGATTATCTAATAATGTTGGTAGATTTTAACAAAAAGATGCAACTGTGTTCTCAAGTCATATCAAGCTGTCAAGTGTTTCAAAATACACATTTAAACTTTCACAATTTATCCATTATATTATTTGTTAGACAAAACCATATTTTGATTTGCTGTATTTTACACATACTGTTTTCACACATTGTTTTGTGTTTCAAAATTACTATTTCAGTTTTGCTGCAAGACATTTACTGCTATTAACTATTACTTTAACTTCCAAAAATAATCCACTCTAAAATATTCCCTGGAAAACTAAAAACTAGTCTACTGATCTGCATTGCATAATGGTTTGAAAGTCATTATAAAGCGTCACCAAAGTTCACTGCACATATTTAAACAGTTTCACGAGTGAGATCTTCATACACAGACACGGGCTACATGAGTAAATATTTGATGATGATGCTGTATCCTAAGGCGTTGTCTACTGTAACACACCATATACGCGGCACGAAACGCGACGCGATTGGAGCGCGTTGGTAATCCTGTCGCGTCGCTTGCAGCGTGGATGGAGTGAGCGCAGGTGATTCTCATTAGGACTAATATAATAAATAATAAAACGGTTACACAAATTAAAAAACAATCACAGTCACAGTCTTCTCTGAACATAGCAGACTTTATAAAGCTAAAGCATGCATTAGAGAATCTGCATTATTTCAGAAGCTGTCAAACGCTCCATTCACAGACCTGTTTTTCAGCGGCTGACTCTTCAGCTCGTAATACGTTTTAGGCTCTTCGTGAAATTCATCTTCGACTTCAAAGTCGGCCACGATCCCCGATTCCGACTGCATTTTCAAAGTTGTCAACTTTCGTCCGCTCCCAGGTGGAAAATAATACGTCAGTTCAGAGCCGTGCTTTCAGACGCACGAAGTGCCACTGCCAGCCACCGTGATGTCAAGCTGTCAGTCACTCAGAGCCAGTCCCTCGCGCGCTCCAGTAGTCCGCAAGTTGCGCTCTGTAGTCCGTTAACGGCCTCGACTGGTTAACTGCGAATGCAGCCAAATGAAGCGTGGAACTACAAATCCCAGGAATGACGAGTCGACGACAGTCTTGTGTCAGCATCTTTTCATTGGCTGGCGCGCGAAAAGGGGGCGTTACCCTTACAGCAATGTTTTTGACTTGGCCATAATAATCTTTTATAATTTTTATGAACAGTAACATTTTACTTGATTAATTATAATTTACATTTCATTAGATTTGGTTTCGTTCACAGCAGATAAAAAAAATAAAATAAATAAACGTAGTTTACTTATAGTACAATCAATGTCCGCGCGATGGCAGTATAATCAAATCAATGAAATAATAATAATAATAATAATAATAATAAATTTTATTTATATTGCGCTTTTCTTGTACCCAAAGCGCTACAAGCACAGTACAAAAGTAAATACATTTATAATTAAAATACATTAACATACACCAATTAAGACACAAACACCTTAAAAAAGATGAGTTTTTAACAATTTCTTAAAACTTGTTAATGTTGGAGCATTCCTAACAGTTAAAGGAAGTGCATTCCACAACCTGGGGGCTGCCACAGAGAAAGCTCTTTCACCCATCGTTTTCAGTCTGCAAGAAGGCTGTTTAAGTAAAAAAGAACGGGCGGAGCGGAGAGATCGAGAGGGCATATATGGCGTAATTAAATCACATATATATGATGGTGCAGTTCCATGTACAGCTTTATATGTTAAAATAAGAGTTTTAAAATCAATACGGGCATGTACCGGAAGCCAATGCAGGTTCCTAAGCACACCAGAGATGTGCTGACGAAAAGGAGTATGTGATAGAACACGTGCAGCTGGGTTCTGTATATGTTGCAGTCGCTTAATAGACTTTGCAGGAAGGCCAAGATAAAGGGCATTACAATAATCAAGCCTCGAGCTCACAAGTGCATGGACAAGCCTCTCAGCATCAGGTAATGTAAGAAAAGGCCTGATCCTGGCAATATTCCTTAAATGGAAGAATGCAGATTTTGAAATGCTCTTGATATGTGCTTCAAGTGTTAAGTGAGAATCAAAAATTACACCAAGGTTGCGAACTTGAGGTGATGCAGATAGTACATTATTTTCAATGTCCAAATTAAAATTTTTACCATTACAGGCAGCAGGTGTAGCCTACCAACTAAAAGAACCTCTGACTTTGTACCATTTAATTTAAGAAAATTGTGGTACATCCATAATTTAATTTCCTGCAGACAGTCAGAAAGGGGTGCTGATATACCTATGATATTAGTTTTTGTGCTAATATAAATCTGAGTATCATCAGCATAGAAGTGGAACCCCAAACCATGCTTTCTAATAATCTGCCCTAAAGGAAGCATGTAAATATTAAAAAGTATTGGGCCAAGGACAGACCCCTGAGGAACACCATGACATACCTGTCCGACGTTAGATTTATTATTTCCTAAAGTGACAAACTGAGTACGATCAGTGAGGTAAGATTTAAACCACTCCAACACTGTACCGGAAATACCAAGCCAAGTCTCGAGTCTCTCAATCAGTATAGAGTGACACACCGTGTCGAAAGCTGCACTCAAATCTAACAGCACCAAGATAGTAAGGGCACCAGAGTCAGCAGAGACGAGGAGATCATTCATAACTCGAACCAAGGCAGTCTCAGTACTATGTCCTGATCGAAAACCAGATTGAAATGGTTCTAAAAGCTCATTCATGGTCAGGTGAGAATGTAGTTGTGACATAACAACACGTTCCAAAACCTTCGCCAAAAAAGGAAGATTAGATATTGGCCTGTAATTAGACAGATCAGACACATCACACCCAGGCTTTTTAAGAACAGGTGTGATGGAAGATAACACCTCAAATCACATTTCAACGTCTGATAACTGGCACTTGGAAAATATTTGGAACGTGTTTGGTCTTAAATCAGTCTCATTATTCTACCTGAATCAGAGTTTTATTTTATTTTAGCTTTGTGCATCTTAAACATGAACAACATTTGTAACAATGAAAAGTAAAAGTGTTGTTCTTCAAGTGGAAAATAGTCATTTCTCAAAAGATTTACAGTAAGGATCTATTGCTGTCGGCTGGTTTCAGTTCAGACTGAGTCAGACTACTGGGTGGAAATGAAATGACTTGAAATGAGAAACATTCAAGAAACTTTCCCATTCTCCACAAAGGATGACGAGAAATGTAAAAGTTCAAATAGTAGGCCTAGTGTTTGCTTTAATTCAATTAAAACTTTAAATGTATTGTGTAGCCTACTCAAAGACAAAACAACACTAGACACTGAGGAACTGAAACAGGGGACACATATAGACTATAGCCACACTTTGAACTCAATATTAAACAGGTGTGAGAACTTAATCAAAAACGATGGTGACAAATGAAAAGCAAGAACTATAGGAACTAACAGAAGCAAACTCAGGGTAGTTTACACGACAGCAATGTAGGCCTACTAAAAAAAGATTTTTTTTTTCTGTCAAATTTTTCGCAACCAAACAATGTCAAACTCTCCGTTCACATGGATCCGCGAAAACGATTTAAAGGCTGGCTATTATTCATGCCAGTAGTCCTAGTCAGCGATGTCATTTTCTAAAGAAACACTGCGCATAACTCATAATACACATGCGCATGACGTCACCGTTTTCACAAATTCATGTTTTTGTAGTTTACAAGGAGATGATAACAGTAGGCATATTGTTTTCAAAAACTTGCACTTTGAAACCCCTTTTTAAAAGTTTGCGTTTTCAGGGCCACAAAATGCAGTTGTCGTGTAAATGAACACCCAAAGCGCATAAAAACGCATTCATTTTTAGTTGAAAACAGTGTGTAAAAAGTCCAAAATTAAAAAGAAACAAAAACAAAGGTAAAACTCATATAGGCTACTGCTTTACCCATATACTTGCAAAATGATAAAATAGGAAAAACATTTCCTTAATGTTATCTAACATTCATATAACAATGAAAAAAAAAACAGTTTTTAAAAACATGAAATTTGAATGTTTTGAGAGCATAATGTATTCATAACAGAATGTGCTTAGAACACATTTTTGTTCGCCGGGATTATACAGTGTGGGTATACTTCTTCCGGTTGGGTTGAACATGAGCTTCTCCTTCAGTGCAGATGGTGTTTGTGTGTGTTTTGCGTGCGGGTGAAGGGGAAGGGGGGACCCCATGGGCGTTCACACAGTGGGCATCGAGAAGATGCTTGCAAATAAACCAGGCCCTTTGTTCAGATGTTTGGGATATTACTGTCAAGCCCCAGAACCTGAGCCTCTATTCAAGCCAGTTTTGCTGTACATGGACGAAATAACCTTTCAGCAGTTGTGCTGCATAATCTACATGAAGAGTAATGACTTTGAATTACATTCGCTCAAAGAAGAGCCGAGACATCACATTTGTAGAGGAGGCGCCTTGACTACAGGTTCAATAATGCTAATGTATCTTCACCTGTGTCTGCCTGGGTTTGATTTAATTAGCATGAAAAAGATTTTCTAATCACGACTTTACTTCACGAAGTTACTAATGTTATCGACCGAAAAGCGATTTGAAACATTGGATTAGGGCATGTTACACATATATCATGTATAATTACTGCATGTAAATACATCAACAAAATAGGCTAATATGCTAGTTCAGTAATATTTCTCTGAAGTCTTATGAAATGTTAACATGTAAAAGTGTTGTTTGAACGATTGTGCTATATTAAAGGGATACTCCACTTTTTTTGGAAATATGCTCATTTTACAACTCCCCCAGAGTTAAACAGTTGAGTTTTACCGTTTTCGAATCCATTCAGCCGATTTTCTGATATTTAGAAGAATATCAGTAAGCAGACAGTTTCTGGTCTCATTGACTCCCATAGTATATATTTTTTCCTACTATGGAAGTCAATGAGACCAGAAACTGTCTGGTTACTGATATTCTTCTAAATATCAGAAAATCGGCTGAATGGATTCGAAAACGGTAAAACTCAACTGTTTAACTCTGGGGGAGTTGTAAAATGAGCCTATTTCCAAAAAAAGTGGAGTATCCCTTTAATCAGCACATATCCGAAGTTATTACCACCTCTTTTCTATTCAAAGAATGTTTAATTAAACGATGAATTGAATTTGAGGCACTAGCTGATTAATTAGCACATACTAAAGCATTCATTCCAGCTAAAATATGTTCTAAGATTGTTTTGAAAAAGTTCCCATTAAATTATGAAGACGTTATTTCTGAATGTTCTCTGATCGTTCAAAACGTCCAGTTTCTTTTTAAATCTTTTCATGTAATATTCACAGGAATATTATAGGCCTACCTTTGAATGTTCTCTGCACGTTATGAAAGTAGTAACATTTAAAAAACATTACACGAATGTCAAACTAAAACGTTTCAGAAAAAAGTTCCATGACCAATAATAACGTTTTTGTGGCAACATTTTGAGAACATTATATCAGACCAGATAACTTTCTGTTAGCCTACGGGAAGAACATTTGATCAAAACATTGAGAGAAACGATAGCCAAAGTTTTGAGAACATTCCCGGTTCCCTGTTAGCTGGGATTAGCATCTGTTATCTTTCTATTTCGTACGGTTCGGTCACATAACATCAGCGATAGCCCATTTCAGTGAATTTTGATACCAAAGGTCACTGTTCACTGGCAGTGTAGTGATGTATGAAGCACTGCTCACAGAACCACACGTGACCAACTTGAAAATGAGCTAAATCTGAGTAGGGAACTTGTTCGCCCTTAAGGTTGAGCCTCTACAAGGCTATGCATTGGCTTTCATTTATTCTTCTGGTCGTTGTCCGTGTTGACAGGGGTTCTAGCAGACCAATCAGAGCGCTACTCTCGTGCAGTGCATTGTGGGATTGACAGCGGACTGGAGAAAGTGTTGAGAGCGGCCGAGAGCGGCAAAAGTTTGGGCAGTTCCCGACTCTATGCAAATAACAAGTGAGAAATGAAGGTGGGCAGCCAATGGCTGTGAGGTTCAGGTAGTGACGTCTGTCTTGAGCATTTAAAGCAACACTATGTAACATTTTTTACCTTAAAATAATGTTTCCAAAATCTTATCAGTGGTTCATCAAGTCGTTACAGGGTGAAAGGCACTTCTGCCATAGCCTGACGGGGTCTGTATCGCTTTTACTGGCACTATGTAACTTCGGGTTTCGGGTAGTAACCCGACCACAAAAAGAACTACAAAATTCGACTGCTTTACGTCAAGCGCTACAATAGTCATTATTTCGTTTTTCTTCGTTTCTGATGTCGCAATACATCATCCTTTCATGAAATCATGTAACATACTCTACCTTGTCTGTGGACATCGTTCATTCTAAAGCCGGTGCTGGATAAACAGTGAGCGTGCGTGCGACGGTAGGCTAAATTATTTACGACAGCGGCAATGGACAATTCCGTTTCCAACCAGTAGGGCGACCGAAGAGGAAAAGTTACTTGGTGTTGCTTTAAAATGATGCAGGTTGTGCCAGAGTTTATGCAGGATTTAGTTCGTAAATCCAACGCTATCTCACAACCAATTCCTACGAATTTGTATGAGTGGTTAAAAGGTGGCTAATTCGTAAGAATTTGTGCGACCTCACTCGTACGAATTTGTACGATTTGTCTAAACCCACGTGATGGGTAGGTTTTGGGGCGGGGTCAGGGGTAGGTCATTCGTACGAATTTATACGAATTGGGCAAAAATCTTAGCAAAAATCGTACTAATTCGAATGAGTGAGGTCGTACGAATTGTTACGAATTAGCCACAGGGTTCTCAAGTCTCACGGGCCGTGAGACACACGCAATTCAACCAGTTCTCACGCTCAAAAACGCTGTATTTCTCACGCTGAAAAGGCAATGCCAACCAAGTTGTCCTGTAAGCTTTATATAATGTTGTATACGAGGCGCAGGCACACAAAAGTGAAGTTTCCTGCGCCAGCGCGTCCTATCTCGGCCAGATTGCATTCGTTACTAGGCAACATAGATGTGCGAACACACGGAAGTTGACGGAACATTCTCGGCCACCGCGACATGGCGCGAACACACGCACACACATTCTCGGCCACATTACATTTGTTACTAGGTGACCAACAATATCGTGCGAACACACGTCGTGATCATAGGTTGTGATGGAGAAGGTAAGTTGGAAGAAAGCTCGTCTAACATTTTTAGGCTAGAACATAGCCCATCGTATACATTATTATTGATGCAGTCAAAAACTCTACAACTACTTTGCAACCAGGCCAGAAGCTTTGGCTAAGGGAAATGTTAGTGGCTATGGGAAGGAATGAAGATGTATTTCTAAATTTTATTTTAAATGATATATTATACGATATTAATAGTCTTTCTAGTTACATTAAGGCTACACGTAGGCTATTAAAGAGTGCTCTGGGTAATATTTTATATCCTGTCAAAACATACATTAATCATTGCCATTGCATTTGTATTTTTAAAGATGTCAGGGAAAAATGCAAAAATATTTGTTTTTCCAAAATATCAAAAATATTTGTTTTTGTAATTTTGAAATATAACATTAGATTATATTTGATTTGATGAATTGCTCTGTCATTTATTAGATTTACCAATTGTTATAATTTCAATTTGTGCAGGTTAATAATGAACAATGGGTAAAATTGGGGGGCGGGGATGGGCGGGGCTCCACTGGGGCTCCTCCCCTAACCGCATGTGATCTCACTCCAAGCTTTTGATAAAACTTGAGAACCCTGTAGCCACCTCGTAAAATTTGTACGCATTGCCTTGAGATCGGGTTGGTATATCATATTGTTTACACATTGAGCGCTTTGCAGTTGTTATGTTAATTATTGCAGTTTGTATGCTTTCATTGTGATTATAGCCTACTGGCTGGGTTTACACAAGTATATAAAATTGACCGGATCTTTGCTTGGGGCATTTGGAAAACAAAGTTTGCCTATTTCCAAATCGCGTGCATCTCTAGCACACGTACATCATGGAGACGTCTATTTGATGTGCGTGTTTACATCTGGAAGTATTTTTTAGAGTGTTTGCTTATCTGCAATACGTCTATAGGATGTTTCCTGTCAGATGTCAAATAGACGTTTAGAAGATGTCTTTAAGATGTTTATAATCTAGAATGTATTTAAAACTGACATCTTAAAGACGTCTATCAGATGTTAAACAGCAGATGCTTTCCAGATGAAGTGATCTTTAACAGACATCTTGCAGACGTACGTGTGTTTTCTAGATTGGGTGTTGAAAAAAACAAAACATAGATTAAACACACTTGCTGCAGACATACGGTAGCCTACACCTGCGTTATCAGCGGCACTGAGCGGAGTTTTGCCGCTGTCACCGTTACGCGAAACTCCCAAAACACGCGGATTCTGGATTTTACCCGTGAAATTTCGAGCAACCGTCACCTTAAAGTCAAGTCACTTTTATTTATATAGCGCTTTTTACAATACAGATTGTTTCAAAGCAGCTTTACAGAGATAACAGGAAAATAATGTTGTAATAGTATTGTTAAATATAAAATTAAATGTCCCCAACTAAGTAAGCCAAAAGCCAATGGCAACAAAGGTGAAGAAAGGCAAGAAAAGAGACAGTGGGAAGGAACCAAAACTCCCATCAGTGACAGAATGGAGAAAAAAACCTTGGGAGAACCCAGACTCAGTCAGGGGCCAGTCCTCCTCTGGCCAACAACGAATCGTCGAGTCACTGAATTTAGGCTAACCGATTTTTTGCATTAATTATCAATTATTCGCCTAACCGCTATAACAATATAATTAATGAACATTGAATATATTCGAATTCCCAATATTTCCCTGCAGCATTATAGCGATAATATGTGTGTTGTCAGTGAGCGGAGGCTGTGTAGGACACACACACACACACACACACACACACACACACACACACACACACACTACCATGGGTATAGTATGAGCGAGCGTGTGCGCGCGCTGGCCCGTGTGCGCGCAGATAACGGCATGGCCCCGGCCCGTGTCTTTGTAGCCGGCGAAGGGAAGGCGTGGTGAGTGTCTGATCACTGAACGAACTGATGAGGGAATGAAGCAGATGTGCGGCGATACACCCGACAGCGAGCGTGTGAACTGAACGGAAACGCCCTTATAGACCGAGGTAAGATTTATTCGCTCATATGAGTCGCTTTTGTATTATTTGTCGCTTTTCGTCTGTTACTCGGCTTTGACAACAGGCTGCATCAGAGCACGTGAAACACGATGGATTAACCGGACGATGCTCATTAGACATTTCTAAATTAAGAGGGTTTACGAAGATTTTCGCATTTATTCTGCAAAATGACAATGAGCCTGAGCCAGCATATATGTTTTATTATTTTATTTTAAAGGCAATAGAAAGGTGGGATCTGTAATTGACCATTCATCTCAGCGTTGATAAGAGAAGAATAATGCATCTCATATGGTCACTATCCTGTTGAAGCATCTTTGTGAACTGAGGTACAATTTATACATTAATGACAATGTAGGCAGACAGCCAGGTTTACACAAGCTATTGGTCAATGTGTCCAGTTTCTTTCTATAGTCATTTCTGAGGATAGACATCACAGACATAGAGGATTGCAAAATTAATATTTTCTCTTTGGTGAGGACATAAATGACATGAGATGATGTCATTATATATATTTTTTGACAAATATCAATAAATTAATATAAATGCACACATATAAACACATGGTTTCTACTTGTGCTATGCTATAATGTGATTTATATTATATTACACTACAATCTAATCACTTAAACTACAATAAAACTGGGATTGTCAGGTGTGTCTGTTGCTTATGTGCTCTGCTTTTTGTCTTCATGGTTTTGAATTGACGGGTTCTGCCAATTCTGTTCGTGACACAAAATGCTTGGTGCAAGTTTAATAAATTAAGACAGAATTTTTATTTTTATCATTGGAAAGGCATGCCTATGGTGACATTTCTGCTAAATGATATTATTTTGCTACTTGCACATTTCTCAACAATTTTGAAGTAATATGTCTAACGAGTGACTGGCACTAAAAGCACGTTCATTTTGATCTGAAACAGATGAACGTGGATCTGGCAATGTTTTATTACGCTGCTTGTTGTACATGTCAGGGCAGTTTGGAAATGAAATCTCCTGTGAGTGGCACGGCACCAATAGGTTAATGCTCTATTGCTTTTGAAAATAATGTACCACTTAAACTAAACCCTACACTACACAAGTGTTAACTAAAGCAAACGTGAGATGAAGCCACCATGCCATTTTAGCAAGCTTCTGCAAGCCTTTTATCTCATTTATCGTTTTTTTTTCACTGGATTCGTACCTGTTCTCATTGCAAGTGCTCTCAGGTGAGCTACCGATCAAGTTTACTAACACTAAAAAGCTCAAGATATGGAGCTGGTTATGTGACTCATACATAAATGTATTAGTTTATATTAAAATTATAACATAGTATTGTGCAAAGAAGATTATAAATCTATAATCTGCCCCAAAATTCATAATTTGTGTAAACTGGAATAAAATATGTTGTGTTTTACTGCCACTAGTGTTCATTTCAGCGGGAAACTGCAGTGAATGTACTGTATTGATTCAGCATTTTTGGAGGTTTGCAGGTAGACACGTTTTACCAATGAGCCTGTATTGTTTTGTTTTTTTGTTTTGTTTGTTTGTTTATGGAAGATTGTTTCCGCCACTGAATAAAAAGTAAAAAAGGTAGTTGTGACTTTATCTCACATTTTTGACTTTTTTTTCTCTGAATTGCGAGATGTAAACTCGCAATTGCAAGTTATGAAGTCAGAATTTTGAGATAAAATAGTGCAATTCAAGGTATTTTTACCTCAGAATTGGATTTTATAACTCGCAATAGCAAGTTTATATCTCACAATTCTGAAAAAAGAAGCCAGAATAGCAATTATAAAGTCAGAATTGCAAGATGAAAAGTGACAATTATCTTTTAAATTGTTTTATTCCTTGGCAGAAACAAGCTTCCATAGTGTGTGAACTCTTGCTTTTAGTAGCTAATACAATAACCATTGGCGGTCTTGTTATTTCTAAGGTTGCTTTTGCAGTGCACTGTTGCTATGTGCAGCCTATACGCTTTCTTTATCTTTTTCTATTTTACTACCAGTACTACCAATAAACATTTTTGTTTATTGGCTTTAGGATTTTGAGATATTTACGGGGGAGCAGACAAGGGCACTCATGTTTGCAGGACTCCAGCTCATTCATATTCGAAGTTGTACCTGAAAGTAAAATAAGGTCATGCAGCTGAAGGAATATTTGCATCCCTTTATTTGCATGCCATTGCTGTAGGTGCTCCAAAAAGGGTTTACCCTTACTAAAAGCATACGTTTGAAATCATGCTGTTAAAGTGTGTTACAAATTTTAGAATTTGGCAAATACAACAAACATTGACCGTAAAACTAACAGCTGTACCAATAGCATTGCACAAACCTAAAGAGGGTTTTAAAACACTTAGCACTGAACCAGCAAGTTTGGCCTCATTCCTTGCTTTTTTAAATAGCCAACACACTTTAGTTTAAATCACAGCTATGATCCATGATTTGCTGATGCCTGTCAGAGGCAGCCATTGTTATCGGGAGGAGGAGTATTTTATTGGACAACCCGTGAGTGCAACATGATGTCATTAATATTTTATGTCTATTTTCATGTAATCGGATGGCTGTACATTTAAAGCAGTTAAAAACGTTAACTTTTAGGAATTCAATAGAGTTTTGACGACCTTAAAACTGAACATGAGCAAAAATTCTCATTCGAATCTCATTCAAACACCCCTTCACATGTTTTATTGCTTTTTTGTTTTCCTCTTATCTCTCTCAGGAAAAGACTCTTTGACGTACAGCTAGCCTGTCCGCCTTGTAAACAGGAACTGGTAGTTAAAGGATAGTCTTTGGAGGTGAAATAAGCTGCCAGCATCTTCCACCGTCTTTTCTGTGAGAAGCAACTGCAGGAACTCATGTTCAGGAAGTCCTGTCACAAACAGACATCAACTCATTTTAAAGTGCCCCTATTACGCTATTTTAAAGTTTCCTTATGTTGTTTTGGAGTCTCCCACGACAGGTTTACATGCATCAAAGGTCAAAAAACGGTTTCATTTTCCCATAATATACACTGCACATCACCACATTTTTCAATGATTATCAAATGACTCGATGGATCAATCAGTCTCTCTAAATCCCTCCTTTCTGTGAGCTACTCTGCTCTGATTGGTCAGATCAGTCTGTTGTGATTGGTCTACTCTGCTCTGATTGGTCAGATCAGTCTGTTGTGATTGGTCTACTCTGCTTTGATTGGTCAGATCAGTCTGTTGTGATTTGTCTACTCTGCTCTGATTGGTCAGATGAATCAGTCTGTTGTGATTGGTCTACTCTGCTCTGATTGGTCAGATCAGTCTGTTGTGATTGGTCTTCTCTGCTCTGATTGGTCAGATCGGTCTGTTGTGATTGGTCTAATCTGCTCTGATTCGTCAGATCAGTCTGTTGTGATTAGTCTACTCTGCTTTGATTGGCCAGACAGCTCAGTCTCTGTTGTGATTTGTCTACCGCATACAGTGTGTGTCGAAAACAAAAACAGCCATTGCCATAACTGAACTTCAGCTCCATACGGAGGCTTCCAGCGATTGTACACCGTAAACTAAAGACAGTAACGAACAATGACGTCGATTTTACCATATCAATCTGAGCAAGAGTCCGAAGATGAAACATTGGAAGAACTAGTTATTCAACCCGAACTTCCAGTACAACTCGAGCAGGACGTTTCTCAGTGATACGCTACTCAGTTTGAGGTGCATTATGAGATTTTGCAACTGTAATTCCTCACCATCAGCATTAACAAGTGCATGTCCATCAACAAACCGATTATTTTACTTGTACTAATTTATTTACAGAGTATTTTTCTAATTTATTGCGGTGCACATACACTGTAAAAACTGGGAATGTCGTCAATTAATATTTAATAATCAAACATTAGTAACATATACATAATAAAAAAGACTATTTGTAGTTTGGAATCACACTGAGCTGACTTCAACAAATTCTAGTTATTTATTAATAACATTTTACTCAGTTTTGTTCGAATAAAATCAGCTGTGAATCGTTGAGTAGAATTTAATTATATTTTTTCAGGAAAGTCAACGATGCAGAAAATTAGTAAATGTTACTCATTGGGAGGTCGTTGGATTTAATCACCTTACACTTCCGCTCCAGCTATTTTCAGCCACATGGATCGTCAACATTTCAGAGACTGCCATTTTCCCAAAGGTAAGACTTGTATAAGTTAATAATCATTTTACAAGGAGTTGCTGTAACAGTTAGCAGTTGAACATTGTTTTGCATTGCTGCAAGTTATCCAACATTCCAACTTTATTGGTTGAAAGTAAAAATAAATGTAACTTAACAGTGATTCTGCCAACTGTTTCAACTAAAAGTGTGGTAATTAATGACTGAAAAAGTAACTTAGTCGTTTAAATATCACTTTTTTTTTCAAAGTATAATGTTATAGATATGGCCTTTAAGATACCAGCTAACTTAATCAACTTTTGCCAAATTTCCTGGCATCGGCCTGCACCTCCACCCCTCCCCCACCCCAAGCTAGCTAACGTTAGTCTGTTTTGCGCACGCCTGGATGATGTTGTCCTAATCCCAAGTTCACAGAGGCTCCATGTTAAGTAATGTTAGCCACACAGTTTCAAGTCGCAATTCACGGTAACATACAATGAGGCACAACGGGAGATGGCAAAAAGTTTTTCTCTGTCGGAGTATGCATTGAAGCCGGTTTCAGCACGTGCTGACAGATTACACCGGCGAGCTACGTCTGAGGTCAGTAAATTAGAGCATGATGTGGACTTGCGCTGCCAGAGAGAGAGAGAGAGGCATCGTCCGTCTGTTTGCAACAACAGATTTAACACTATTATGTTAGCATTTCATGCTCAGTATATCCTCATTCTGTCATGAACGTGTCTCCACAAAACAGAGTAAATAACTAATTTAGGCGATGGACCTTGTAGAATATATAACACCCTTTTAGGTTTAAAAGACAAATTATTAAAACGTCACATCACTCTATATTAGGAATTTTCTTCGTCAGGTTCACTCTTCATTCTTATTTGCATAGTACATGTTTCAGTGTTCTTAAGCTTTAATAATTACTCTTGCAAACCATTTTGGTTTTTGGTTTGACATATTTTATGTAAGTAAATGTCCTGTAAGTTCTTCTGTAATAGTGACTATGTTTGAATAAGAATAAAAAATAAGATTTTATTCATATGTAGATAAACTTTTGGTGTTTGTTTAGTTACTCCTTATGTTTCCTCTTATGTATGTGTAAAATACAATTTCAAATTAAATCTAAGCTCATTTATCATTTATTTTCAGATGCATGAAGAAACTTTGACTGAAATGTATCAACAGGTATGTATTTGACTTGTATGAAAAACACAAAAAGCTGTGATACCACATTTCACATGTTGATTATTACTATTTCTTGTATCAACATTTCCTGGTTAAAAGCAGATTTCCTGCAGTTTTTTTTTTTAATTATTCAATTTCAATGTTTGTCATTTCAGGCTCCAAGCAACCCTAGCATCAGCATGACCAGAGATGTTGTCATTCGGTGTTTGATGGTGTATCTTGGGGAATCCACAGATCATGATGTAAGTTGACGAACATGTTAAAATATAAAGAAGGTGATCTGTCTCATCTCTAGGGCTGGGTGTCGACAGCCAAATTGCTTCAACAAGTATTAAAAAGTGCCTGGTCATTCTGTACCAAATTTGATAAGGAGTAAATCTCATCAGCCAAGCCAATATGCATGCAGCATGCTTGTACTACCAAGATCTACCAAGATGCTGCTCATTGGCTGGCTAAGGTTAACTTAACATCATAGATGTGCACCAGGAAAAAGACTACAGTATAATACTCCCAGAGGCTCACTACGTGACCAGCCTGTGTCCGTGAATGTAGAATAATATGTGTGCAATAGATCACAAAGTGCACAGACAAGTGCTGGGAAGAAATTCATTTCTGTAGCAACGAATGGATTTAATTTAGCCGATTTAACTGTGACTAAATTAAGACCATCATCTCTGGTGTCATTGAATTGTTTTCATGTGGTGGTCAGCTGATTAGATCCTTTTTAACTTACCTGGCATGAAAATATGTTTATGGAAGTACATTATCTCTGATTTTTTTCTGTAACTGAAGTAAATCATGTGCAACAGCCATGATAGCCACAGGTTTTCTTGTCCAAAGGGTTGAAAACAATCTGGGAGTTGTTCAATTAGAATCTTCTCCTTTGGTGGTGCAGTCTGAAATACCCAATGTTGTTGCTTTTTCAGGACGCTGATAAAGACAGTGTGTCACAGGGTCTTGCTGTACAAAGGATTAAAATCTACAACATCAAGCCTACTACGCCAGAGGGTCCTGATGACATCGGTATTGTGCATTGGCTTGGCATATGCAGTGAATCTTGCCTATCCCAAGGAGCTCAGGTACACGCTTGAAGTCTTCCAGAAACTCCTCCTTGAGCTGGATTGTTCAAAGCTGTCCCCAAAAGTGAACAGCCTCAAGAATAAGCTACTAGCTTAAGAAAAGGGACCCACCCTCGCAGAATGAAAGGGGACAATTAAGTCAATGTCAAAACTGCCACACGGTTACCCACTCACTGTGAAGGAACTGCAGACTGTTACTGAAGGAGACCTTTGGACTTTCTGATGAGTTCAGTGTTCGGACTTGGAATTTGAAGATTACTTTACTCTTCATAAAAGTGACCAATGCACTAACAGGACTAGACTAAAGGACTACACTAGACTAAACCTTAAATCACATCACAAATCACTGGAAAATTTAAGCCAATGATGTAGCAGAAATTAAACCCCATTAAATGAACAAACATTTATTAACATCCCAATCCCCAATGCCATTATATTGTCCCTATTGTACGCATACATGGTTTCTGCCTTTGTTTTCTTATAGCCTCTTTCTGTGTTTTATTGTTGTATTTTGACATTTTGCACTAAACAACTTGAAAAATGTCCATTTGTCAAATCAAATTTCAAATTGACAAATAAATGTTTACCTGCTGTTATGCATGATGATTTATTTACCCAATTTAAGTTGGCACCAAGAAGGCATGATATTGAGTGTATTATACATAGAAAAATTATGGCAACAAAGTGACATCCAATATAATTGAATAGATTTAAAGCAATGTGATACCAATTAAAACTTCAATTTAAACAATTCATTTAGGTACGGATAAATATGAAACGCAGAATAAATGTGTTGAATTAGGCAAAAATGTGCTAAAATATTAGTTAATATAGCTTATTTTTATCCAGATATTTAGTAAATCTAAATTCACTTCTAGATATTTTAGTAAATCTAAACCAATTTCTCCTAGATATTTAGTAAATCTAAATTACTTTTGCTCAGATATTTATTAAACATAAATTACTTTTCCTTGTGAAACTGATTTGGATTTACTAATAATATTTTGGCTTAAAATTTTGCATTCTATTACTAAATTCAACACATTTTAATTGTTGCTTTTATGAACATGTACTCATTTTTTTTGCTCTAAATTTAGTTAATTTATTCAATACTTTTTAATCAAAGATGTAGAACTTAAAATCTATTCAATTATATTACGTGTCACTTTGTTGCCATAATTTTTTTAAGTAACCATTGGTCACATTTTTTACAGTGTAAGGGAACTGAATCAACAGTGCATACGTTAGCCTAGCTACCTGAATAAATGAATCGCCACGTTTCCACTGTCGGGCCAGGGCAAACGTCGTACAACCCAACCCATTTCAGCGGGTATTATGAATTTATTTATTTTTAAGTTAGGAAGATAACATGTATATTAACTCACCGTGGCTGCCATAGTGTGCCGACTTGTCTTGCCACTAACAGAGGGATGGTGACCCAGCACACCGTCCATCAAGTCGAACCATGGAAAGTTCCTTCTCTGAGCTCCGCTTTGTCCATTGTGCATTTTAATCGCCTTGTACTGTGCCCGCAACTTTTTTATTTTTTCCCGAACTTGAAGCGTTGCTCGCTGAATGCTTAGCTTAGAAAGTTCAGCAACACTGTATTTTTATAACGTCCTTGTTTCTTCACACGCCGTCCAATTGATGTTGTACCCTTTCTTTTGCCCAAATGCCCAGAAGAGCTTGGTATTTTCGACAGACCAGTACAGGCGATTCTCCATTTCGAGCAGCGATTATTTTGCGCGATATAAAAAAGTGAAATGTGCATCTTGCCGCAGACCATAACTTTCCTAGCCTGGTTAAAACCAGACCCTTCTCAGTTTGAGTTAGGGTCTGGCAAAGCTCCATAGACACATAATTTTTCAAAGGGGCGTCACCAACGGACGTCGCTCAAATGCCTCTTGGCGTAATTGGATAGACCTAAAACCAATCAGAGCGACGAAGGAGATGACGTATGCAGAGGGATCTCGCTAAGACAGTCTATGGCTAAGACCCCCCATTCGTTTAGTATTGACCCACGGGGCTCGTTGTTATGGGAAGGAGGAGGGGCGGAAACCGGCGAACATTCACACATTTTAATGACAAAATAAAACAAATACAAAGTCCCTCACGGTCGACTGCCGCCACACATAATAAAACAAAACATCAAATAAAATTCAGGCCTGTCCTCTCTCGATCTTCACCGTCGTCGCTCCTGCTTTTATGCTTCCGCTCCTCCGTGAGAGATGCGAGACCGGCCTCACTCACGCCGTTCTCTCACGTCCCTCGGCCTCGATCGTCCTGCTCGCCACACTGGTATATCAGACTTTTGCCGAATCCAGTCGGTAAGACAGCGATAACATATTTTTTAGACATGAAGGCTTTGAGTGTTGTACTTTGCTCGGGTTATAACGAAAAGGAACATTTTAAATCGCTTAAAACAGACGCGATAGCTGATTTGAACGAGTGATGTTCGACGACGGCATCCATCTTTGTAATGTATCTGCTTCAAAACCCCAGCGCTGTCGTCATCGTGTAAAGCCCGCCCCAACGTTTCTGATTGGTGCCGCGATTTCTGCGGACTGGAAATGGGCTTGAATGAGCTCTTTGCCAGACTAACTTTAAGAGCAAATCTAAATTTGATGGAAGTTGTCTGGGTTTTCCCAGGCTAGTGGTTTTGTGGTAAAGATGAATTGTAACCATTTATTCTTCACAGTCTTATCCTTTAGAAGTGAAAATAAACCAAATTTACTCTCACAGCAGAGGACACAGTGTCTTGACGACACGATATCCACACGAACGAGCTACAGCAAGATACGCAGAACGTATACAGTATTATGAACGTATTATGCTAATGTAGTGATTTGTGACGTGGGAACTTGGTGAAACCAGATTCGAAGTCCAAACGACTCGTTTGAGCGGTTCAGAGTCGACTCTTTCTTTTGAGATTAACTTTTTTATTTATGATGCACTTTCAGCTTTATAACTTTGCAGATTGTTTACATTCACATACAACTACATTACACACCGCATGAAAGATAGTTTTCAAAAGTCCATAATAGGGGCACTTTAAACACTAACTAAGAGGACATATCGCTCATTGTTTCTGCATTGGTTTGCCCTCTGATAACAGCAAGTCAAGTGACAGTGTTTTTCCATGACGGTACATTATCACATCCTTTTCACTAGCACATCTTTCTGTTAAACGTTTCGCACAGATTACATTCAAGGTGCGTTTATGTACAAGTTTAGTTAGATGACCTAGTGTCTGAGCTTAGCTATTTTTAGTTCAGTGTCATTTCTCTTTTCCATCTTATGAAAGCTTCTTGAAAGCGCTGCTTCTCTCGACTCTTCTCTTGTTAACTGGCTGTTTGATGCCTCTGAGTTTCATACAGTATCTTCACAGGCAGAGGCCACTGATAATCGGGGAGGAAGTATTTTTACCAAACTGCCAAGAAACTCATATTTCACTCTGAAATCAAAAGAAAAAATATAGCTGCGAGCAGCGATTACGGGCCCAAGCCGGTGGCACCGCAACCCTGGTGCACCAGGGTGGCGCTACCGTCGGCTTTGGCCCTTCATCGCTGCTCGCAGCTTAATATTTATATATATATATATATATATATATATATATATATATATTAATATATATATATATATATATATATATTATATATATATTAGGGATGCACCGATACCGATACCAGTATCGGTATCGGGCCCGATACTGAGCTCATGTACTTGTACTCGTACTCGTAAAAATGCCCCGATACCAACAACCGATACCAGGCAGCATGTGTACAGTGTCAGAAATTATAATGGGGATAAAAAAAGAAGGCTGTATATGAAATAAATGTATCTTATCAGTGGAATATTAAACAGAATATATTAACGCGTCGTCTATTTAACTATATGGTGCGCAAGCTGATAAGAGAAAAACACGGAGAGGATTGAGCGCGCTACGACACAGACGCGCGAGCTGGTCGAGCGCAACCCTTTTTCACAGACGTCAGTGGAAAGTTTGTAGTTCAGTCGGATGTCAATGGCAAATCAAGTAAAATAGGCATGTAGCTTATTAATAACGTTAACTGACGTAGAGGGAGAGAGAGAGAGAGAGAGAGAGAGAGAGAGAGAGAGAGAGAGAGAGGAGAGAGAGAGAGAGAAAGGAGGAAAGCACTTCTGTTGAATGCTGTTGATTGCGGATCATTCACTCAGCACGTGTTATTTGGATTAAAACTAAATCGTATATGTAAGTAAAACATGAACTGTTACCTTACTTATGTTTAACGAGTGGTAGCCTACATTATTACAGGACATTTGCAGGTCAAGAATTTCCATGAACTTCAAACATCCACAGCGCGCGCCCCGAAAACCACCAGACAGCGCACGAATACTGAATGGAAGTCTTTCATGCATTGCGCTTGTACGGACGAATTCACACAAATCTATGTAAAAACACATTGGCGAGTATCCTAGTAAAAGTCTGTTATATATCTCAAGTGAACGTAGACAGTATAATTCAAATGGCGTCAGTGCGTTCGGCCTTAAAGGGGCGGCACTTTAATAAATCTGCTGCTGTGTTTTAATGTTAATCAAACAAAGGACAAATAAATTACTCTCTGCTCTTGGCTAAATAGGCTACCTCTATCAACTTTACAAAAAGATCCATATATATTTAATTTATGCAGTAATAAATATGCAGTGCATGAAATATATATTTGTTGAACTAATTAAGTTTAAATTTAATAAACAACTAATATGATTGATATTATTTTGGTTTCTCTACCAATACATTTAAAAATTACAAATGCATGAATTGAAAATTAACTGAAAATTAAAAATACAGTTATCGGTTACCGTATCGGTATCGGCGAGTACCAAAAATGAAAGTATCGGTATCGGACTCGGTCTGGAAAAAGTGGTATCGGTGCATCCCTAATAATATATATATATATATATATATATATATATATATATATAAAGCCAGTGGCACCGCCAGCCTGGTGCCTTTAGGGTTATTGTGCACGACGTGACACAAAATATCTGCTCGCTATCTGCCGAACGGCTCTGGTAGTTCCGCTTCAGCACTGATGATGTTGTAGAATTAGTGCGCTCTGGTTGGTCTGGATTATTGAGGGTTTTTTAATTTATGCAGAAATAAGTTATTTATAATACAGATAGAGAATAAAGTTAGTGTTGATTAAAATGAAAGAAAACAATTATATTGATCTGAAATATAGCACATTAATTTTAAATTTATTTAGGTTCAATTACCAAACATACAATCTTAATTTAATTTAAAGCAAACAATACATTTAAAATATATGGGTTGTATGCACATAAAAAAAAAAAAGATATATCCAAAAAAGACAAGGCCTTAAAGCAGTGGTTCTCAATCTTGGTCCTAGGGTGCCACTGCTCTGCACATTTTATATGTCTCCTTTATCTGACACACCCACTTCAGTTAATAAAGCTCTTTCCTAACCAGCTGATGATCTGAATCAGGTGTGTTAAATGAGGGAGACGTACAAACTATGCAGAGCAGTGGCTCCCTAGGACCAGGATTGAGATCCACTGCCTTAAAGGGTTAAACTCTTTTCACTGTAACACACACACACACACACACACACACACACGTCAAGTCACTTACATTTTAGATGCAATATTGACGGTTTTTCTGTTTCAGCAGCGAAAATAGTTAAACAAAGATCACAGCAGAACCATTGCGCATCTCACAGCAACATGTTTTCTCATTACTGAATGATTCAGCATTTTGGACAAATTGGTTTACTCAAAGATTGACGATATCATCATCCATCGTGATGGCTGACAGACATCACGATGTTAAAGTCCCCATGAAATCAAAATTGACCATACTTACTTTGTTTGCCTAAATTGATCGTTTTGTGGTGAACAATTCATCCGTGCAAGTCAATCCACACAAAAAAAATTTTTGGCTTCGTAATCTTTAATCAAATTCTGAAAATGCCCCTCCCCTCTGCACTGGAGGACCTTGCCCGATGACGTAGGCTTGATGGTTTGGGTGTCTGCTTAACATCCGTAATCACGCCCCTCCAACTGACAGTAGACAGGCACACAGCGTGTGAAAGGAGAGATGGCGAGGAGGTGCATTTTTCTAGATCCAATCAGGTGCTAGTTGGAAAAAAAAAAGCCACGCTCACTATTTTGCCTCATAAGTATTCCGTTTCTCTCGGAAATACGTCACAGCACTGGAGAAAAGCCGTTTGCAACTTCCGGTTCATGGGGACTTTAAGCAAAGAACGTATATTTACAAGAAGTGAAAGCCAATAGAACGTTCCATTGCAACACCAGCGCCCAGCAGCAGCGCTACGCTTCCGCCATTTTGGGGTGAAAGCCATATATTTAGCCCAGTGCAGAGGTCATTTTTAGGTTGAAATAATTATGTAAAAAGAGGAGGCAGCGCCAGATTTTTTAACGCAGGTGCCGAGGGGGGTGCTAGATCATTGACAAGGGGGAGCTGCGCACTTATAGCCTATATTGTGCTACTATTATTAAATGAGCAAAACTTCGATATTTAATATTCAATCATTTTAATTATCACAACTAAAGTTTTAATTTTACTAAATTGAATAAGAACAACATTCAGCATTCAATCAAATATATTTAAAGATGTATTATTTATAATGTTATTTCAACATAATATCTCGTTATTTCAACATATGTGAGTGTGCAACATAATCAGAGAGTAGCCTATTTCTTTTCGTTTGGAATAGTTTCGTTTAAATATTTAGTTGCAAGCTTTCTATATTTCTCATGTCTGAGGCATATTTCGGTTAATTTATGATGAGATTCGCTCAAGACGAGCGCCGGCGCCGGATTTCATGATTATGTCTGCTATATTTGCCATTTATTAAATCCAGCCGATTAAATTTAAAAAAAATAAAAATAAGATAGAATTTATACAAAACGAAATTAATTTTAAAGAAAGGCTTTCTACAAAACACAGCGTAGGCTAATGAGTCAAAATCATGTATGAGCCACTTCATGTCTCCCGATATCATACTCATGCTGTTCACTTTTCATAATCAATATGGGGAAAAAAAACATTATAATATTTGAACAAATATGAAACTAAATGCGCTTATTTAATGGCTACAACAACACGTATACAGTATTAGGCCTACAAACTCTTATTTGTACAACTATTAGGCCTATACAACAGCAATAGAAACAGCTTTACAGTAAACTTCTTATATCGTATATTAATGACCGTTAAAGCAAGACTATGTAAACAAAAACACACAGCCACTGTACAAAATTGTGGCAATTATAGGATAACGGACACAGCAATGCATAATGTTCCATAAGATCATCATGTTTGTAGCATGATCCAGGGGATTAAAACGTACAAAATATATTTCAGGCCAAGTGGAGTTGGTAACTAATAATAGTAGTAAATGTGTAAAGTTGCATAAAATGGAAATATTCTATAATGCAAGAAAAAACTACCTCAAAAAACTGTTATCTGTGCTGTTGTCCAGTAACTCCCGTTGGAATATTCATCCCAAAATGGCGGCCGCGCTCCCGAAGCGCCACCTAGTGGCTGTTACCAGAAAAGCATCAGAGTTTCGCCTCTTGTGCCTCTTTGCTTTAAGCCAGCATCGCGATCCCCCCCCCCCCATGTTTCCATGGTGACGCGTCATGCTTGGCACGTGATTCACCACAGCCAAAATAGACATGTAACGTTAGCGCTTTTATTTATAAATATTAACAAACCTGGTTACCATGTCATTAACTATCTTCTATTCTGATTCTCAAATGTGTGTAAGTGAGTTTGTTTTGTCGTTTAAAAAACAGTTTCTCCCGAAATACATGGCCGGTGAACTGGTAGAAGAATAGAGTTAACTTTATAGTTACTTACACTGTGTGTTGATATGAATAAAATCCGTCGGCAAATATATTTGAATGGGTTGTTATGGCTGCTTCCATAGACACCATTGTGTATTTTACAAACTATAAATGTATTGTTTTTGCTATAAGTTATATGCATTTAAATGTCTGAAACCTAAAATAAACATTATGTGGTTAAAAACACTGAATAGTTGTGATATAATATGACAAGCACTGAACGCGTCTGTCTCTGGCTCAGCGCCAGCCACAGCGCGAAAGCACAGTCTGGATCTGGCTGCTCTGTCACGTGTACATTGTACATCATGTACATTCGCTCCTAGTGGTCAGCTGCTGCAGACTCAGAGCGTGCCGAAATCAAAATTGCTGATGAGATGTAGAGGAAAATATCTCCGCGTTGTGCCTACGCCCCTTAGCTGTTCTAAATCCACTGTAAAACACGGCTTTGCGGGGCTTATTGCTTAAGTGAAAAATTAAAACGTTAGCCCCGACCCTCCTCCGATATCATCGTCCATCGCGATGTTTCACTGTACACATCGTCTGATGCCAAATTGGTAGACATCGCAAAACCTAGATTCAATGACCAATCCATACCTGTCTCATTCATGAATGACTCAGTCGTTCGAACGAATCGTTTGAACGAATGAATCAATGACTCGCTCATTAAGACGGTAGCCTGGCGACACCTAGTGACGGTTCAGTGTTATGTTTAAAAGTATCATTCTTTCCAACGATTTTTAATTGACTCATATTTAAAACAATCTCATAACATCATTTAATGCATTGTTATTTTTCAATGTAAATGATGTAATTTGATCAGCCCTACCTAGGGTAACAGCCATATAGTATCTTATTATTCTAAATAATTGAATTTATTGATCAAATTTACAAATTAAAATGAAAGATGAAGCATACATTTAATAAGATTGGACTAGGGGTGCCTTGCAGATATTACAATTATGCACTTTTAAATATACCATTGCCACCCACCGTCAATTTGGTGTGTGTGTGTGTGTGTGTGTGTGTGTGTGTGTGTGTGTGTGTGTGTGTGTGTGTGTGTGTGTGTGTGTGTGTGTGTGTGTGTGTGTGTGTGTGTGTGTGTGTGTGTGTGTGTGTGGGTTGGTTTGTGTGGGTTGGTTTATGTGATTTATGAGGACACAAATTTGTATAATGACGTATATTACACTGGTATTACAACTTATGGGTGGTTTATGAGGACATTTCAAAAGTCCTCATAAATCAAATGGCTTGAAAAACATAAAAAACAATGTTTTATTAAAAAAATTTAAATGCAGCATGTCTGTTATATGCCTTTATTAAAAAAACGTATTTAAAAAATACAAGGCTTAAGACATTTATTTTCTTTTTTAATGAAGGCCAAACCACACAGCAGTGAAATGGTTAATCTAGCCCCACTCCCCTCCCCCTCCCCACACTCACAGACACACACACACAGAGAGCAGGCACATAGCCCCACTCCCCCTCCCCCTCCCCACACTCACAGACACACACACACAGAGAGCAGTCACAGAGACGTAGGCTCAGAGAGAAATGACCATATTCAAACCAAAATATCTGACTTCCTCTTGGTTGTTACTAATGACTGTAAATTAGAAAGTTGTCTGGCTGGAGGAGAACTATATAAATACAGATTTTTGTAACTCTAGATGAAACTAACCCCCCCACTTTTGTCAAAAGGTGGCGCTACTGAGTCCCTGCACCACGCCCGTTTCTGAAACTATGCACATGTCAACTGGCTAATAAATGTGATCTGTCTGTCGAGTTTCATGCAATTTTAAGCAATTTCAGGCATGCTAAGAGTCTCAAAAGCATCCAAAAAGAATATTAAAGTTTGATGGATTGCCACAGCAACAGTTTCAAAGATATCAAGAATCCATTCACAGGTCTTCATCTGCCGTGTATTTACATTATACAAATGAAGTTTGAAGCAAATCGGGTAAAAATAAGAGGGTGATTTCAAAGCATTTTGAAAGTGACACACTTCCTGCTGCCAGTTGGTGGCGCTATAACTTTGACTCACAATAGTCACATCCATATGATCGGGCTCTTAGAACGAACACACTGCTGAAGTTTCATCAAGATCAGTTAATGTATGCTGAAGTTATGACACACTTCCTGTTTCACGTTTCTCGCCATAATTTTGTTTCCTCGCCACGGCCAAACCGTTCGAGATATCAAAAATCCCCTCGCAAACTTTCATCCTCAATGTCTTGACTTCACGCTGACCGAGTTTCGTGCCGTGTGTTTGAATTCTCTAGGAGGAGTACTTCAAATTCCTTTGCGTGTGTTTTACCAACAACCCTAAATAGCCCACTTCCTGTTGGGCTGGGGTAAAAAGTAAGAGTGTGAAGTATATATGAAACGATGAGATCTACATGTGTACCGAGTTTCATATTATTACATGCAAGCGTGTTTGATTTATGGACCATGTTTTCGGACCCCGTTCCAGGGGGCACTGTCGAGCCCCCCTGCCACGCCCGGGTACCATCTTCAGCCCGGCCCTGATGGCCGCGGGTTCTGACATGTGTGCAAAGTGTCAGGAGTTTTTGAGCATGTTAAGGCCTCCAAAAGTGTCCAAAAGGTAGTAAAAAAAAAAAAAATAATAATAATAATAATAATCCTTAGGAAAACAATAGGGCCTTCGCCCTTTGGGCTTGGGCCCTAAAAAAACAAGTTATATTTTAGAAAAAGAAAACAAAGGACCATGAAAGGAATCGTTGTCCTATAAATGAAAAGTCTGGCATTTAGTCACCTAAATATTGTTGCCCATATGAATTTGAACATGAATCTGTTGATCCAGTTCATAAAACTGGTTTAAGTTGTTTTAAGTTGATTGGTTCAGGTTTGGTATGACATACTCCCGTTCAAGAGTTTGGGTTCGGTACGTTTTTTAAAATATTTTTGAAAGAAGTCGCTCATCAAAGCTGCATTTATTTGATCAGAAATACAGTACAAACAGTAATAATGTAAATTATTTTTACAATTTAAAAGAACCATGTAAATATATTGTAAAATGTAATTTATTCCCGCGATCAAAGCTGGATTTTCAGCATCATTACTCGTCTTCAGTGTCACATGATCTTACTAATATGCTGATTTGATGCACAAAAAACATTTATGAATATTATCAATGTTAAAAACAGTTGTGCTGATTAGTGATTAATATTTTTAATGGATTCTTTGATGAACAGAAAAAAAACATTTACCCCACTTTCTTCAATGTTTTGAACTGTAGAAGGAGAATAAATTACATAACATTGCATTGACAATGCAATGTTATGTAATTAATTCTCCTTCTACAGTAAATGTAAATGCAGTAAATGCAGCATTGTGACACTATAGTTTCTTGACAATTAAGGATATTTCTCTGTTGATTTTAATTTAAAAAAAGATTATTAAAGGGTACCTATTATGGCATTTAAAATGTTCCTAATATTGTTCTGGGAGTCCCCAACAACAGTTTTACAAGCATGCAATGACAAAAAACACTTTTGTTGTCTTATAATATGCATTTATTTTTACCTGATTTGCTCACCGACTCCCATATGAATCGTTTAGCGAGTCATTTTTCCAAACCCCGCCTTTGCGTGACGCTAATCTGTGGTGATATGTTAGACACCCAGCCGACGGGGTGTCATTGGTTGTTGCGCTAGATCTTACCCAGATACAACAGTGCTATTTTCTGATTGGCTAACAACACCAGACGAACAACACCAGAAGAGACCAGGGTTGCCAGGTCTGCTCAACAAAACCAGCCCAATTGCTCATCAAACTAACCCAATCACGGCCAAAAATATTCAAATAGCGTTCCCGGGTGTTTCCTCAATAACAATCATGTTCCAGTGGATAAAACAATCGCGTCAACCAGCGTGCACTACACAAACAACCCACGGAAACAGTGCAGGCATACAGACCTGGCAACACTGGAGGAGACGCGCTTGAATCCTGCCGGTTCCACAGTGAGTGAGTTTTGGGCACTGCGGCATATTAAATATATTACAAATAGTTTATCAGCGTGAGAAATACAATGTGTGGCCGGAGAGCGTGACAAAAGACCGAAATGAGTGACTGTCACGCTCAATGCGTGATGCGTGACACTTGAGAGCCCTGTGACAACTCCATTAACAACGACAAACACTTCACATATTTCAATACAATTGACATTGAAGACCTAAGTTAGCTGCTAGAAGCTGCGCTGTGCCTGTGCGTACACAACACACAAAATATTAGAACATGATACAAACATAAAAGCAACAGCCTACTTACAGATTGTGATTCGGAGAAGGAAGCTGATCCAAATAAACTCGGTATTGAACCTCCCTCCTTCAGTATCAGCCGGCTCGCAAATTCATACTTTATAGCATTTAGGTTTGTGTAGCAATCATCTTCAAAATGACGCGAACACAGAACAAGTTCGGGCTATAATACTTCTGTGGTATAGTTATAAACTGTAGCCACTGTCTTCAAATGCTCCTCACTGGGCAGATGAAATAAGTTTGCTTTTGCGTCGCACTTCAAAACACAGCAGCGTCTCGTCGACATGATGTTTTCCCTGGTGTCTCCTAATGCAATGAGTGGGCGTATCTTATTCAAATAACTTGGACAAGTGACGTACGAAAGTGCATCGTTCGTCTATCGATTCATATCAACGACTCAGAGTCGACTCTTACTTTTGAGAGATAATAACTTTGTATACGGTGAACTTTCATATTTAAAACTTTGCAGGATGTTTTCGTTCACTTAGATCTATGTTACACACTACATGAAAGGTAATTTTCAAAATTCCATGATAGGTGCCCTTTAAATATCTGTGTTACGGTAATGACAATGTGGCAAATGTGAATAATTATAATGAAACTAATGCAAAACTAATGGCCTTAAAACAGACTTAATTTTCTATATGGAAAATATAACTTCTTTTTTTTATATAGATTACCTACATGTGATAATCACCATTTGAACAGAGCCTAAATCAATTGAAATCAAAGCATGTTGTTCCCAGTTCCCATGTGAATAACAAACTGACCAAGTTCTCACAATCGTGGATGACCTCAGAAGAGAAGGATGGTGTTTTGAAGAAACATCTGGCAATCGGATCTAAGTTTGCTAGTTTTAACTGATTGTGGCACCACTGACCTTCAGAATACAGAATAAACAGAATAAACTAGATGTCTAGCACTACTGTTTAGACGACGAGCTGCAGGTGGATTTATTGAAGTCCCAGAGGGCTGCAAACACACGTAATCTCTTGCCCAAGCAGCTGGCAGACAGACACACAGCTCTAATCACCCATAGGATATGAGCTGCCGGCGGGACAGTGTGTGTGTGTGTGTGTGTGTGTGTGTGTGTGTGTGTGTGTGTGTGTGTGTGTGTGTGTGTGTGTGTGTAAGAGGTGTGTGTAATCAGTCTAGAGCTGGATCCTGTGACATGATATCAACCAAAGACAGTGGTCTACTCTCCCATAAATGTATGAGGACCTGTACAGTGGACTTTAACTGTAGTAAAATGTATGCAGAATCTGTTTTCTCCCTTCCTGGCATCCTTCGGCTAGTGTTACAGTATATGATCATGCTATCTGGGTCCGCATTTAGGCCTGTCCTACAATCAGTCGCGCTCACCTCCATGTGCTTCTCTTTGTGAGGCTGATGGGCGTGACGTGCAAAACACACAGGACCAGCGAAGGCGTGTTTCAAGCTCCAGCTGGCTGCATGTTTTTGATCCTTTCAGTTCTTGTCACAATGATAATAGTCTCAGCCTCAGTCGTCACACCCACACTCCGTTCACTGAACATCCGATGCATATGGCACAAAAAACACTTTCGCGAAGGCAAACGTCTGAATCTGATTGGCTGACTTCTACAGTTTTTCCGGAAGCCTAGTGTGAGATGATCTTTAACGGTCCGCCAGGAAACAAAGCCATGTTTAAAAGTTTTGATACTGCAGCAATAAACGCTTCATAGGGGCAACTAAATGCTATGAAAAAAAAGTTTGTGAAGTCCATGGCATAACTTTGAGACATCATGCATTTTGTTTGAGGCACTTGAGTTGAGTTGAGTACTGGGTTGAGTTGAACTTAAACAAACGGCGCTTTTCCACTGCATGGTACGGCTCGGCTTGGCTCACTTTGGCTTGGTTTGCTTTTCCACTGCAGTTTAGTATGTGAGTGGGACTGCTCGTTATAGTTTCTGAAAAACGTTTTAATTCCTTGTCGGCCCATCCAGCTCTCGCTTACCAACGAGAGGAACGTCTGCACCTCGTCTACTGAACACTCACCACGATTCAGCCATTTATTTTTTCAAGTGTTTTTTTTTCAAGCAAGTCTTTTAAAAAAAATTTGCAAACTAATGATACTGCAGTGGCCGTTGCTAACTATTTAAATCTAGCATGTTTGGTGTCTCGTGTCGCAAATCCAACGACGCTGGTAGAGACGATTCTCTCTGACCAATCAGTGATTTGCAGTGTTTACACGTCACATTTTAGTATTGGTACGGCACGCTTGGAACCTCAACTGAGGTTGTACTATTTAAGCGGGCCGTACCATGCAGTTGAAAAGCGCCAAAGCGAGCCGTACCGAGCCGTACCATACAATGGAAAAGTGCCAAAAAATGTGTTGGCATGTGGGATACAAGAACAGTATTAATTTCTCAGATTAGCCAACAATTTTGGATTCCCTAGTGATCCCATTTCAGGCTACTTTTCACATCTACAGTGAATATAAACTGAAAACGAAGAGAAAAACAAAACAAAACGTGGAATAACTAACTGCATAAGTGTTCACCCCCCTGAACTAATACTTCGTTGAAGTACCCTTTTGATTTTACTGCTTTGATTTTATTCAGCTTGGCACATCTTGAATATTTTCTCACTCTTCTTTGAAAAAACGCTCCAGACCTGTTAAACTGCGAGAGCATCTCCTGGGCCCGGCGCTCTTCAGGTCCCTCACAGATTCAGGCCTGGGCTCTGTTCCAAAACATTCATCCTTCTTTGCTGAAGCCATTCTTTTGTAGATTTAGATGCGTGTTTTGGATCATTGTCATGTTGAAAGGTGAAAGTTTTTCTCATTTTCTAGCAGACGCCAGAAGGTTCTGTGCCAAAATCGACTGGTACTTGGAGCTATTCTTGATTCCCTCCTCCTTTACTAGTTACAGCTGAAGAAAAGCATGATGCTGCCATCGCACGCTTCACCGAGGGTTTACTGTTCTTGGTTGGAAGTGTTGGTCTTTCAACACTTCAAGATCATACATATTTCCAAATTGTTTTGGGAGACTGAATATAAGTTTTTGCAAAGTTTAGCTGGGCGATGTTTTATTTAGTCAAAAAACGGCTTGAGTCTTGCCACTCTGCCCAATAGCTTAGATAGATGGAGAATATGGGAATATGCACTTGCCAGAAAGAGCTGCAACTCTTTTAATGTTGCTGTCGGCGTCTTTGCATCCTCCCAGACCAGTTTTCACTTTGTATTGTCAATTTTGGAGGGACGCCCTGTTCTTGATAATGTCACTGTTGTGTCATACTTTCTCTACTTGTTGATGACTGCCAAGTAAGACATGTTCCTGGGTCAACATATTTTGTTGATCCTGGAACAAGATTCCTGTCTGAAAATTTAGTTTGAACCCTATCCCTATACTCTAACCCCTACCCATACGTTATCCTTAAAACCAGTGGGAAATGATAGGTGAATAACACTGATGTAGAAGCACCGAACCCTGTTGTAAGCCAAAACTTGGCGTAAACTGTAAACTTGACCCTCAAATCTGTTTGGTTGATTGGAATGTTGTAACAGAATCAACGAAGATGGTGATCCAGAAACATGTTGTAATTGGTGAAATCAGGTGAGACTCATGGTATATATAATATCTTGGAAATGTTTTTGTAGCCCTTGCCTGAGCTATACCTTTAAACAGCAAGATCCTCTTGATACTTCATAAGCTTTTTGTGGCCCATGGATCTTGTAGTAGCAGCAACCAAGATAAAGAGCTGAGATTTATTTGGAGTCCATCAGAGCCACTTCATCTGAAGACAGGTGTGTACCGTTTCATGAGCTTGATTAGTTCATTCTGAACACAGCTTTCACGTTTTGCTGGTCAGTAAACACTATGACAGAGAATTCAATATATATGTAAATATATACTTTTATATAGGTGATTCTCAGGAGTATACAGGAACGGAATAATAAACACTAACCGAACATGCAACATTAACGCAAGACTAAACACTGGAGAGAACTAAGGGCTTAAATGCACAAGAAGAGATAATGAGGTAGCTAAATGAACAACAGGTGATACGTAATCAGTACCCAAGGGAACAAACTGGCACACACTAGGAAACTAAGGCTGCGTTCCAGTCCACTTTTAGACACGCACTTGCGAACTTCCCTAAGCACTTCCCCTCGGGGGAATCCCTGCCGTTTGAAGTGCGTTCCACTTCGTGAAGTGGACAAGGGAAGTTTATATGGACAGACCCTCGCTCCCTCGATTTTGACAGTGTCTACTTCATGTACACTTCAGGCCGCTCCATATACCACAATGCAACATGATTGTGACGTCACTGCAGATCACGTCTAATCACCACCACCACAAACAACTTTATGATATATTAATTATGATTTTTTTTAAATTTAAAACAACTCAAACGCATTTATATAAATTTGGATGCTGCCTTAAATTAATTCTTAAAGTGAAACTAATTTAAATAATAAATCAGCTCCATAGCTGATTCCAAGTGATCAAGGGCTTAGGACGTCCCAGTTTAGCCCATTGCAGTTTCCGCCAGTAGTGGGCACTCATGCAACGCAATGTGAACGAGATGGAGGGAAGTTAGCAATGAAGGGCATGACAATTTTGGACTGGAACGCAGCCTAGGTCAGCTTGCAATGACAGTGAACACAGGGAAACAGGAACAGGGAAAACAGAACCAAAACACAATGAATCTAAACCAAAACAGAGTATACACATTACAATACCCCCTGTGAAATATTAGCGGGTTTCTGAAAGTGCGCTGCGCTGCTAAGCAAATGCTAACCAAGTATTTGAAGGTTGAGCAGCGATTTCATTGGCTACTGATACAGCAGGAACCAATCAGCTGTGCCCTATAGAGAATGATGTGATTAACTAATGCCAAGTAATGAAATGTAATGCTGTAAAATCAGTACTACAAACTTATACATTCATCCACCAATCACAGGTTTAAAAGATGTAGCGGCAGTGCAGTGCTTTTAGCATATTTCCAGGTTGCTGCCTTTATTCCCGAACAATGGCACGGTGGCCCATTGGAGAAATGAAATATTAAACATGCAAGTTCAAAGAGTCCTGCTGAAAAGTACATCTGTTGCGTCCTTGATTGAAGCACTTAACCCCTACACAGCCTCTCAAGGGATGTTATAACTCAGCGCCTGTAGCCACACTACAACACCAGCAGTGTGCCAGAAAAAAATCATCTCAAAGCACTGGCTCCGTCTCACTGTATAATGAACTGACTTGACGTCTACTCTCCTGCCAGTATGCCATGGCCAGCTGTCTACATTGACATTAAATCAAACCAAGTAGGATAGGTGAGTGATTTGAAAAGTGCATATTCCATAAATATCTGGATAGCTCTTGATATTTAAGCTTCTTGTAACATATGTAACCCCTCCACCCGGGTCCCACTCGACCCGCTCCGAGCGGGCCTCGAACCCGGGTCTCCGGCATGAGAGTCAGGCGCTCTAACAAGGAGGCTAAAGACTGCAGCCCCTAGCATCTGTCGCTAGAGCGCCTATTGAGATCAGAGGAGTGAGGTTTACTCACACAGCAACTACTAGCTGGCCTCCGTTACACTCACCCCCCTAAACCTCACTCCCATCCGGGTCACGGCACCAATGTAACCACCCCACCCGGGTCCCACTCGACCCGCTCCGAGCGGGCCTCGAACCCGGGTCTCCGGCATGAGAGTCAGGCGCTCTAAAGAGGAGGCTAAAGACTGCAGCCTCTAGCATCTGTCGCTAGAGCGCCTATTGAGATCAGAGGAGTGAGGTTACACATACACATATACCTAGATTTTTGTTTGCCTATACCAAAACAACTGTCACAATGTTGTGGGTGGTTGCCAGCGCATTGCTATGTAGTTGCTAGGGTGTTGTTGGCGGTTGCTAAGGTGTTGTTTACTGGCTCTCCCCCAAGTCTCTTTGATATTTTGGTCTGTAGATATGGCTCGGGTTCCTTGCTCAGTGTTCGTCTATGGGATTTATTTATTTGCTGTTGAATCATCTGCCAGGTGGAAAAAACATGAATTAGTGAAGTATAGCAGTCTTCTTCAGTAAGCCATACTTTCTGTGGGATCGTTCATGACGGCTTGAGATGAACAGCAGGCATCATAAGCCGTTTTTAACATCCTTTCCCTTGTAAAAAAAAGAAGTTCACTTAACTGTATTGAATGTGCACTTCAAATCCTAAAAGCATACTTGTAAATAACTGCAGTTTATAACATTTTTATGAAATAAAAGGCCACTTAAGTGTATTTAAAGAGAGCATCTTTCATGACTATAACACACTTAAGTACACTTTTAATAAGTGCTCTTTTAAAATAGTTTAAGTTTAAAGTTTTACTTTGAAGTACATTTAATAATAAGTACATTGTTTTCATAATCGTTTGTCGTGCTTTAGCTAATATAGTCAACTTACTCAGATGTTTACTACTAAAGCACATGTAAAGTACTTAATTAACCATAGTGTGTCATTCAATATTGCATATAGAGTTAATTTAATGTGTAATAATTGCAAATATATTTAAATACATTACATACATGTTTGAAGAGAAATTACATTAAAGCATATTTTAGTTTACAATAAATGCTTGTCATTTGACAGTACCCTTTAACCATGTTTCAGAAGAAAATATAAATAATTATGAAATTACATATAAAGATAAACTTAAGTTGTACTTAAGGGGGACACAAACCCCGCTGCGTGTCGGACGGTTCACGCCTCGCCGTCGTCCATTAATACCTGACAATGGACACCTCGTCGGGCATTAACCCACTTATACCATGGTCACTTGCCAAATAACACATTTTTAAAACATTAGTTTATATTTTAATTAGTTTTACAATCGAAATCTAAAGTTTTTACAAACAATAACTTGGATTCCCTGGTTACGCCTGGCGGTTTATTTAGCAACCGGAGATATTTATGGTCCGCTCAGCTCGTAGAACCCTTCAGTTTATTGACTGCCTGTTGCTATGGTTACTCACCTGATGTAGCCAGCGCATTTATTTATTAATTTCGAACGGTAAACGGTCAGTTTCACCAGAACTCCTTTACTAGGTGTCCTCTATTACTTTTTAAAGGGATACTCCACTTTTTTTGGAAATAGGCTCATTTTACAACTCCCCCAGAGTTAAACAGTTGAGTTTTACCGTTTTCGAATCCATTAAGCTGATTTTCTGATATTTAGAAAAATTTCAGTTACCAGACATTTTCTGGTCTCATTGACTTCCATAGTAGCCTAGCCTATATTTTTTTTCCTACTATGGAAGTCAATGAGACCAGAAACTGTCTGGTTACTGATATTCTTCTAAATATCAGAAAATCGGCTGAATGGATTCAAAAACGGTAAAACTCAACTGTTTAACTCTGGGGGATAGTAAAATGAGCCTATTTCCAAAAAAAGTGGAGTATCCCTTTAAGGGACAGCCTGGAGCCAATCAGAATCGAGTATTCTCCCAGACCATGGTATAAATAAATTGTAACTATAGGACTGTATAATCTATTTTCAGTTAATCCAATTAACATGCAATTCATTGTTTAAAACATTACATTCGGTTCGCACTTAAGTATATTGTTGTAAAGTATATTATTTTTGTAATAAGTGCTCTTTTCCCACAAGGGTTGCACCTGCAGTCCTACAAATGTTATCTTGGTAGTCACTAGGGCACATTAACTTTGTAAATGTCAGCTGAAAATATTCAAAGCTTGAGCACTAGGACTGAGCACAGATGAATCTTATTAGGCACATGTTTGTGTAGGGGCTCTGCTCTTGAGTTGGTGACAAGCCATGTCCTCGCTCATTTACGGCTTGAGTGGTTCCTCCTCTCCCCTCGGCCGGGCCGGGAGACTGCAGAACTAGTGCAGTTTCTCTCTGATGTGCTGTGGAACAGTTCTGCTCTGATGCGAAACCAGCTACACTTACTGAAACACCTCAGCAGCTCCAGTACTCATTTAATGTTTCCGAAAAAACAACAACTAACAGTACTGATTTTATAATAATACTACTACTAATTCTATAACTAATAACGGTTTCACTTTATTTTGATGGTCCCTTTTAAACATTCTGTTGACTATAAGTAACTTTGCAACTACGTCAACTTATTCTACCAGTCTACTAATACTTTACTAATACTCTAATGACAGTTAATAGACATGCAGGTGCAAAGGTACTAATAGTCAACAGAATGTTTAAAAGGGACCATCAACATAAAGTGAAACCATTATTAGTTATAGAATTAGTAGTAGTAGTAGTAGTAGTAGTAGTAGTATCAAATCAGAATTACTGTTAAGTTTTTTTTTTTTTTTTTCTGAAACAATGAATGACCAACAAAGTCTCAAGCACCACCAGTTCCAAGATCTGTTAAAATGGCAAATATGCATTCATACATTTTCATTCATACATCACATTCTGGCAAGTAATCTAAAATAAATTACAAGCAATGGCGATGCTATTGTCAAGGTTTGTGTGGAGTGTTTGCATCTGCATTTTTACATCTTCAAAAATCATCACTTAGTATGATTTACAAGCTGTCATGGGGACCAAAAAATGTCCCCACAAGGACAAGGATTTCAAATATAGCCATCTTTGTGCACACACACACACACACACACACACACACACACACACACACACACACACACACACACACACACACACACACACACACACACACACACACACACACACACACACACACACACACACACACACACACACACACACACACACACAGAGACAGAATTTAACACAACTGCAGCTCTGTGAGAGATTCTCTTCTGTAAATGTGTGTGACAAGGACGTGATTGTGTGAGAGAGAGTATCCTGCGTGGATGAGATGTTTACAGGGATGTAGACTGACAGGAAGACATTATTTTGGCCAGAAGGAAAGTTTTGCTTTGTTTTAAAGCAGGGTCTTGATAACCCTTGTAACGGCCCGTCTGCACAAAACAAAGCAAAATTCTCTGCTTTTGAGTTCATGGCCTTGAAAAACAACCCGTGAAAAGCTGGAATGATCTCTAGGGTTGTGTATAAACTTTTTATTTTATTTTATTTTATTCTAAACTTTTTTTATGATGTTCGCTTCTATTAGTGATTCAGTCAGAATCATTGTTTTTTAATTTTTATTTTTTATATTGCAGATAGTATTATAGTTTTCATTTATGTATTTTTTTTAATATTTTCTGTTTTAATTTAAATTTGAGATAACGTTTTAATAACTACATAAAACAAAAGTTTAATCAAAGTTAAATATAATAATAAAATAAAAACGTTAAAATATGAACAAAAATAGTATAGTTTTTGTTTAGTATTTTAGTATAATAATATTTAGTATAATAAACAGAATTGTTAATGAACCACAATCATTAATCAGAATCAGAATCAGGTATATGGAGAATGCAATTCTCCATATACCTATAAACTCTTTTGTGTTTAGTGCATTACGTAGTAGCTTTCTACATAATTTCTTGAATCTCGTAATCTTGAATTCTCCTGCACGTTGATGAAAGGCCCCAATATACTTGAAGCGAAATCAAAAGTGTGTTTTCGAAACTTTTTTTGGGGGAGGTTAAAAGTCCCTCCGGCTGCTAAACACCTTTTTGAACTCCCATTGGTCCGCTCGGTGGGTGTGGCTCTGAAGCTCCGCCTTCATTCACGTGGAAATCTTCTTCAGTTCATTTCCTCAGATGAGTCTGATGAGATCCGGCGTCTGCGACTGAAAAAAATAAACACTGGAGAGATGCTTAATAGTGGAAACTGAGTGTTATTCTAATTGAAAGCAACATTGACACAGTATTTTCATGTTTAATAATACTCTAAATCTGTTTGGTTTAAGGTGAGACACGGCAGGCAAAAACATCGTTTTTTTTTCACTGGTCAATTTTGAGATTTGGGGATATTTGTCTTCAATAGCATGTCTTCTTTCAGACTTGTGGTGAAAAAAAGTCCGAAATACACATTTAGGACTTTATTTTACTACACTTTGTCTGTTTGCTTCTGTAGATTTCTCATAAATTCATCAAAAGTTGGCGTTATAAATCATCCGCTGATCCACGATCGCGATCTGCACCGTCATCACACACACGGTTAGAAACATAGATATCTATATAAAGGCTAGATGTCTTACGGCGGAGTCTCTATCGTCATCACCGGCGGCCATCTTGTCACAGAGTTAGGTGAGTTATCTGCACAAACACAAATACTCTTATCTCGCTGAAATCTGGACGGATTTACAAACGGTTTGGTTTCTTACTAACGTATTAACGTGGCTATAATAGTAAATGTGCCTATAATGGATGTTAACATAATTAATACATAATTATCCATAAGTGTGCAGTGTCATAACTACATCTCTGACGTTTATAACGAACCAACCCGTTTGAAAATCGGTAGAAAATTGAGCAAGTTATGGTTATTTAAAAAGTACATGCACCATTAACACAATGTTAAAAGTGAGCGAGCAGCCTGTGACAAGATGGCCGCCAGGTGCTGACGTCCACCACCATTGGCCAACAGCACGGACGAGACATCTAGCCTTTATATAGATAGCTATGGTTAGAAAGCTCTCTCTCCTGCACAATGCTGTCGGATCCAAATATGGTCATTTCCTTTTTATCAGCAACCAATCGTGAAAGTAAAAGGGGGGATTTAACTCTAAATGAGCAATCTCATTGGGTGATGCTAAATCTTTAAAGCCCGTTTTCTCAAAATGACTCAAAGTCTGAAATTTCCACTTCAGTAGCACCTATATACACCAAAACTTCCAGTCTTGTACCTAGTTATATTATGAAGACATTTACTGAGGGATTTGTAAATATATTAGTCCTAGCCTGATTTATATCACATTTTATTCCAAAAAACATGGGGACATTTTTTTAAGGCTATTGACAGTATATTCTGATTTACAGGATAACAAAAGTAGATATCCATAAATCCCTCTGTATTTTTCCCCATCTAATATGTGAAAAGAATTTTGAACCTGGCTTTATCCAATACTCAGATTTCGTTTGTTAAAATATATGCCAATTAGCGCATATTTAATTATATAATGCCTAATTTGCATATTTAAACATTAAATTACAGAAAACTTGTAATACATTTTTTTCTCATCTTAATGTAGGTAATCAACTGGGAAAGATTCATGGTGATAACTGCTAGTCTAAAAAATGACCCTATTCACCTGTAGTGTCTCGCCTTAAAGGACTAAAAGATTTTCGCTGTGAGTATATCAGGGCCTTTACAGTCACGTTACAACTAGATGGTGCACAAAAATGCATTGGACAGTATTTGGACAGTGGAATCCGACAGTGTTAGATATGCAGTTGCACATTTAGCCTTGATCTTTAGATTGCTGTAAAGAAGGGCACGTTCAGTGTGACAGCAGCGCTCATACCCGGATAGACTGTGACACAAGTGCAGTTCAATTATTCATCGCACAGAGTAAACAGAGATAAGCTGAACACAGACTGGGACGGAGTTTGATAAAGGCTCCCGCTTGGGTTCACTCGCAGACATGATATCCACAGCAGATCTGACTCTGAGCGCACGCTAGGCCCGGAGAGATGCGTCTCTGTCCCGGCAGATTCCCGGAATAGCTCTGAATGAATTACAAACAGCATGCCACAGAATAGAGACTTGTGGTGAGGAGATGAATTGTCCTGGTTTTTAATCTGTTGTGTCGTGGTAAGGCATATAAGAGCATGATTCAAGCCATTATGAATGTGGAAACATATTCAGCGTGGCTTCTCACGCAAACATGGGTGCGCCACAGTCATTTCATACTGTTTGCCAAGCGTTCCTCGCATGGCCATATAAACAGGCAATATCCGAGATGTTTACGTTAATGCTGCCAAAAGTGACCAAAGTCCTGATTTGCTGAAGCTTTTTGACTGTGAAATTCTGTTTTGCAGAGACATTATAGTAAGTTTAGCAGTATTATTTGCTCCGTTCATAGATTTGACTCAACAAACAAGTGCATATAACTGTGTTGAATGTCCAATTTCAATTTCAGTTTAAACTTCAGTGCACTTGTTGTTGTTTTTTAAACTGTACTTGCAGATAATATAATATTAATGAAATAAAAAGTATATTTTTTATTTATATTATATATATATTTATTATTAATTTTTTTATATATTTTTTTCTTTCTTTTATAGTATTATATATAAAAAATCATGATACAGTTGTCAGATTCTATTGCTGCTGTAACATAACCTTGACAATTAATTATGTGATGAATTTTCAATTTAAACTGCATATTTCATAAAGGCTGCTGATATCTGGTTTACAACTAAGGATTAAACGATGCAGCATTTTGTCAAAAAATCTAACCGGCTAGCTGTGGCTATTTAATGTTTCACCGAATAAATACGTTACCCCTCACACTTCCATATATCAAAGACTGTATGTCGAACAGTGAAATTAGTTTGTTACCACAACTTGTTAAAAATATGGGTAAACATTCATATTAACTTGCCATAAATCACTGCCCGCTCCGAGTGACGTCCTCGTCGAGTCAGAAGTGAAGAATCCAGAAAGTTCCGCAAAGAATGAAAAAGTAATAAACCAGTGGCTGGGTCAAAATAACCACGTTACAACTCATTTGACCCAACACGAGCAACCCAAGAATGTGTTTACAGTGCCCCAAACAACCCAGCATTTTGTCCCAGCACAATCAACCCAACAATTTGTTTACAGAAACAACCCAGCATTTTTTTTGAGCATATATATAAAAAGATAATGATACAGTTGTTATTGTCAGCTGCTGTAACATAAGCTTGAGAACACACGTTGGTCTTTCCCCATTCGAGTCGATAGAGCTGCATTAGTCTGCTCATAGTAACAGCTGGAGACATTACAAGATGGCCTCCGAGTGACCCGACTCGCCTTAGAGGGACTCAAACAGACTTCAACAAGCACCTAAAGACATCATTACTTTGTTATAGGCCATCAATTTTAGAGGCTGTACTGTTTTATAGTCGTGTGTTAGATACTCAGCTGCGGGTTGTGTGTTTGCTAGCATCAGTGAAGTGGACAGGTGGCTATTAGATGAACAATACACACACACTCTCGAGTCCTGTTCACCCTTCCTCTCATCCAGAGGGGCTTCAATCCCTGACATCGAGGTTCTAGTCATTAAACGATGTAATTGTGTCGTCTGTTAAGGCAGAGTCTTAAGGCGAGACACGGCAGGCAAAAACAGTTTTTTTTTTCACTGGTCAATTTTGAGATTTGGGGATATTTGTCTTCAACAGCATGTCTTCTTTCAGACTTGTGGTGAAAAAACATCTGAAATACACATTTAGGACTTTATTTTACTACACTTTGTCTGTTTGCGTCTGTAGATTTCTCATAAATTCATCAAAAGTTGTCGTTATGAATCATCCGCTGCTCTGCAATCACAAAAAAACTGTAGACTGTAAAGTAAATGAATAGCCTATACTGTAAATAATAGGCTATTCTAGAACAAGTCGACATACACAAATACTCATGTATCCTTAATATTATATGCATTATCAATTTGTGTATGTTTTGATTCATATTGGCACTGGCTAGTTTGATTAATAGCTTTGAAGAATTCTTATTAAGAAAATGATTGAATTGATTGAATACTTCAAAGCTGCTGATAAAGTGTGTGTTACTGTTGTGCTCTATTGGGTTAATGGATAAAAAAAAATCCATGTTTTATTTTCTAAATTAAATTCACATTTATTCCTGTGTTACTAATGTGATTGTATCGTGCTTTTAGTCAGTTCTCTCTTCAATGTGGTCTACTGAGGAGAAACAAAGCTTTTTTCTATTTATTTAAATACTTTTCATTTATTATTTACATTTAATTCATTCTATGTGATTCAGATGGCAAATATCTTTGATAATCAGTGGAAATCCCTTGATTTTGTTCAAATGTTTGGAATCAGGATGAAGAAAGAAAGACATTTTTAAAAGAAATGAATACTTGTATTCAATTAAATTGATCAAAAGTGACAGTAAAGACAGTTTCCACAAAAATATGAAGCAGCACAACTGTTAATAATCAACTGATAGTAATAATAAATGTTTCTTGAGCATCAAATCAGCATATTATAATGATTTCTGAAGGATCATGTGACACTTTGATCACAGGAATAAAATACACTTTACTATATATTCACACAGAAAACCATTGTAATAATATTTTACAAAATTACTGTTTTTATTGTATTTTTGATCAAATAAATTTAGCTTTTATGCGTATAAGAGACTTTCAAAAACACTATAAAAATCTAACCAACCTCAATCTTTTGAAGATTAGTGTATATAAAGTATACCATATTATTGCTATATTAAAAATGATTTATATTCTGTTATTTATTAGCAGTGGAGCGTACAGGAGTGAACTGAATATGAAATGTACTGCCATCATCTGGAAGCATGTGTAATTACAAGCACTTATAAATAGAAAATTACATCTAATATCTGCCATGGCAAATATCATCCACGCTTTGAAAATCCGCACAGGTTTATCTCCACAGCCAGCGGTTTTTATTTGAGTGTGTGTGCAATGCGTCGAGTGCTTTCAAGCTGTCGTATTAAACACAGCCAGTCATGTTTTTATGAAGCTTATCCTACCGAAAACCAATAAAGATGGAATAGCTGAAGTGGAGACATGTAAGTTATTATACCAAAATAGATTTTCTGCTTGTCCCTCAGTTACTCCAGGACCATTTTCTCTCAAATGAATCCAAACAATGAAATGCAGAGGACCGTCAGTCATGAGGACACTGAAGGTTTAATTGATGCCGAGGCATAAAACTGGTCACATGATCTGTGTGTGCGTGTGTGTGTGTGTGGTGTGTGTGTGTGTGTGTGTGTGTGGGGTGTGTGTGTGTGTGTGTGTGTGTGTGTGTGTGTGTGTGTGTGTGTGTGTGTGTGTGTGTGTGTGTGTGTCCTCTTTTGGGAGGAGATCTATCAGTTTAACCAGCTTCTCTGTTCTGAATCTGCTCTCTTGATAAATCTGAGAAGCAACATCTGTAATATTCCCAGCTAACAAAAATATGAACAATTTCTTAGCAGAAAATCTATTTTGGTATAATAACTTGCATCTCTTCACTTCAGCTGACATTTCCACTACAAAGATATAAATAACGTTATTTTGAATGTTCTCTGAATGTTCAAACTGTCCAGTTTTTATACGTTTTAAAAACCTTTATTTTTCTCGTTTTTGTGAACGTCAAGGGAACTTTACTTTTTATCATTTGGCAAACATTATGGGAACGTTATATTGAACGTTACTCTCTCATACACACTCAAAACATTAAATATATTTCTGCTATAATTATGACTAAGCTGCTTAAATGATAACTTTTTTGATTAACAGAAACTGTTTAGTATTGCTTTATTAAAGGGTACCTATTATGGCATTTAAAATGTTCCTAATATTGTTCTGGGAGTCCCCAACAACAGTTTTACAAGCATGCAATGACAAAAAACACTTTTGTTGTCTTATAATATGCATTTATTTTTACCTGATTTGCTCACCGACTCCCATATGAATCGTTTAGCGAGTCATTTTTCCAAACCCCGCCTTTGCGTGACGCTAATCTGTGGTGATATGTTAGACACCCAGCCGACGGGGTGTCATTGGTTGTTGCGCTAGATCTTACCCAGATACAACAGTGCTATTTTCTGATTGGCTAACAACACCAGACGAACAACACCAGAGGAGACCAGGGTTGCCAGGTCTGCACAACAAAACCAGCCCAATTGCTCATCAAACTAACCCAATCACGGCCAAAAATATTCAAATAGCGTTCCCGGGTGTTTCCTCAATAACAATCATGTTCCAGTGGATAAAACAATCGCGCCAACCAGCGTGCACTACACAAACAACCCGCGGAAACAGTGCAGGCATACGGACCTGGCAACACTGGAGGAGACGCGCTTGAATCCTGCCGGTTCCACAGTGAGTGAGTTTTGGGCACTGCGGCATATTAAATATATTACAAATAGTTTATCAGCGTGAGAAATACAATGTGTGGCCGGAGAGCGTGACAAAAGACCGAAATGAGTGACTGTCACGCTCAATGCGTGATGCATGACACTCGAGAGCCCTGTGACAACTCCATTAACAACGACAAACACTTCACATATTTCAATACAATTGACATTGAAGACCTAAGTTAGCTGCTAGAAGTTGCGCTGTGCCTGTGCGTACACAACACACAAAATAATTATAGAACATGATACAAACATAAAAGCAACAGCCTACTTACAGATTGTGATTCGGAGAAGGAAGCTGACCCAAATAAACTCGGTACTGAACCTCCCTCCTTCAGTATCGGCTCGCAAATTCATACTTTATAGCATTTAGGTTTGTGAAGCAATCATCTTCAAAATGACGCGAACACAGAACAAGTTCGGGCTATAATACTTCTGTGGTATAGTTATGAACTGTAGCCACTGTCTTCAAATGCTCCTCACTGGGCAGATGAAATAAGTTTGCTTTTGCGTCGCACTTCAAAACACAGCAGCGTCTCGTCGACATGATGTTTTCCCTGGTGTCTCCTAATGCAATGAGTGGGCGTATCTTATTCAAATAACTTGGACAAGTGACGTACGAAAGTGCATCGTTCGTCTATCGATTCATATCAACGACTCAGAGTCGACTCTTACTTTTGAGAGATAATAACTTTGTATACGGTGAACTTTCAATATTAAAACTTTGCAGGATGTTTTTGTTCACTTAGATCTATGTTACACACTACATGAAAGGTAATTTTCAAAATTCCATGATAGGTACCCTTTAAACCATTGCTATAACCAACCCTCTCTTTACCTTGATCTACTTAGGAGAAATCAGAAAGAAAAAGTATTTTGTTTTATATTCAGTTTTATTTTTTATTTACTGTGTATTGCGTTTAATTCAGATTTGACAATCAATGAAAAATACATCAGCTTTTTTTATGTGCATGTCTATATATATACTATATATCAAATAAATCAAATAAAAAATGTTAAGATAAAATATTTTATATTATTTCATATTATACAGAAAATTAACTATGATTTTTTGCCATAAAACAATATTATTAAATATTTATATTATTAAATATTTGTAGTATTGGATTTGTTATATTATATTATTTTATTTTCATTTTGAGTTTGTTTTGACAAAATATTAAAGCAAAAGGATTAAATGCTGACAAAATTTTAATTTTGGATGAACTATTTCTTTAACTTAAACAACCACCTAGAACATCCTAAGAACCAACGCAAGTGGATTTATTCTCATCAACAACTATGCATTTTATTATTTTTTCTATAAAAATAGTGGAATTCGTCAAAAAAAAAAAAAAATCTGAAATGCCTTCTAAAAAGCCATTGTTTTTAAATCAGCATAGATTTATCATTCCCTATCTAAGATATCCCACAATCCCCTGTGCGTGCGGCAGATTTATTCTTCCTTTTTATCAACTTATGATTCAGTTTATATTGAGAAATAAGCATTGCAGTCATTAACCACTTGTCTAAAGGTTATCAGATGTGACATTTGGTGTTTCAGAAGTTACAAAAAGTCCCAATTATTGAAAGCATATTGCTCACAGATATCGAACTCCCTCCTTCTTTCGTTTTTGAATGGGTATTTTAATGAGAAATCAGCAGTGTCATTATGTTTTAAGACATTAACACAATGTTGTAGTGTTTCCAGATAAAGTCTGAGACTGTTTTTCTGGTTTTCCTCTGGTTTCTTCCTAATAACAGCATTGCACTGTGGGCCGCTCAACAGAACAGGCTATAATTTAACATGCACTTTTCTACACTCCCCTCAGCACGATAAATCCCTCCGTTTAAAAGAATCTGCTAATAAAATGCAATCAAATGGGTGTTGGTCCTTGCATGGCCTGATACTCAGAAATATAGCAGTTGTTCTTTATTTTCCGTGGCCGGATGAAATCATGATGAGTCATGAGGCTGGGTTAACCTCTTCTGGACATTGTGGCATAACACGTCAAGTCAGTCTTGGAGATGTATTTGCTTGAACTAAGCAGATTGATTTGAACATGTCCTCCCTCGCTGGAATCCTCTGCATTCAAAATATATGTTGTGTTGCATTACAAATATATTCCTCAAATACATTGAGTGTTAGCTAAGTAGCTAAAGAGATATGAGGTTCTTAGTTCTCTGTCGGTATCAAGGCATTTCATGCAGCTGATACTTGCACCCAAAAATATCAAAAGGAATTGTAATTCATAAATTAAAAACATATGAATACATTTTTTTACTAGTTGCAGTTCACTTAACGGCCACCGGTGTCGCTAATAACAGGGGTTTCTGAATTACATATAGCCCCTTTAATTATTATATTAAAAATGTAAAGGTAATTTTTTTTGTTATTTATTTTTTATTTATTTTTTACAAATATCATTAATCGTTCATAAATATTGTTATATCAAGGAAGTTGTATCGCTGACATTTCATGCAGCTGATACTTGCACCCAAAAATATCAAAATGATTTGTAATTCAGAAATTAAATACGTATGAATTTATTTATTGTATTTTTAATAGTGATGCTGCACTAAAGTAATTTTTTGCTGAAACAGAAAACAAAAAAATTAAAGTTTTCATTTAGCTGGAAAAATAAAGTTTAGGTATTACAAATTAGGGTAATTGGATAATTAATTTTGGTATGTATTCAAGGTGTCATGTTGTCAGGTGATTAATTCAACCAATCACAGTAAAGTTCTTTGGCAATGAGTCGCCTCACGTTATTTCTGCCAAACTACGGTAATTTGACATGCTGCTACTCTAGCATATCCACGTTATGTGCGTTAAATAAATGCGCACACAGTAAAGACGTAATTGAGAAAGTGCTAATTAAACAAATGTTTACAGTATGTCCCTCAATAGCTATTTCAGTTGAAACTGATTTTTTTTTTTTTTTTTTTGTGGTTACTCTTCTGAAACTTTTTCTCAGTAGAAAAATGTGTGAAACAGGAGATTTGCTGTTGGAAAAAGTCTCCATTTACTTTGCATTTAATTCTGTTGCTGTTTTAGAAGAAAGACATAGAGACGCATCTTTCCTGTGGACGTTTGAACCCAATAAATATTTGACGTTTGAACCCCACAAACATTTTTTGTGGAGCTATAGGGCCCCATCATACAGACATACAGCGGCAGGCGCGACGCAAGTGTGTTTTTCTAGTTTCAGCCCAACGCAGTTATCATTTTCACGTCCTGCGCCACATTGTTTAAATAGCAAATGCATTTGCGCCCATCTGTATGGAAGCTTGTTTCCGCCACTAAATAAATAAATAATAATAATAATTGCGACTTTTTATCTCACAATTCGGACTATTTTTCTCACAATTGCGAGTTTACATCTCGCAATTCTCACTTTATTTCTCAGAATTGTGTGAAATAAAGTCCCTATTGCGTGTTATAAAGTCAGAATTGTGAGATATAAAGTCAGAATTCTATGGGGGATAAAAGACGGACTTTTTTCCTCTCAGAATAGTTTATATCTCACAATTGTGACTTTATAACACGCAATTGCGACTTTATATCTTGCAATTCTAACTTTATATCACACAATTCTGAGAAATAAAGTCAGAATTGGGAGATGTAAACTGCAATTGTGAGAAAAAAAGGCAGAATTGTGAGAAAAAAAGTCGCAATTACCTTTTTTATTTTTCATTCTGTGGCGGAAACAAGCTTCCATACATCTGTGCTCCCATTGGCCGCTGGTCTGAAAACGAAGTGTGTTCAGGCGCACTGTTGGGGTGTTGCTATTTTGAGGAACTGTATTGTTTTTGTTATTTAAAGAGCTCGTTAGTAATATGCGTCTATAGGCGGGTCAACAACGCACACACACACTCTGCTTATTACACACACAAACATGCCAAAAATTAAAAATAATGTAAAAGATTATTATTGTGTACATAAAGATATGGTGAATCCGGCTTGTCCCGTAGATGTTCTGCTTGAGCTTTAGCCTCGTGCACGAGGAGATCCGGTTCCTCTAAGTCTTTTCGCTTACAAATCCCGCCATGTAAATATCGAATCCGCCATGGCGCGAGCGCAACTGGTGTTTAAAGTGAATGGGAGATGAGACTCTGATTGTTTTTTTGCACGTTACGCCCAAAACACACCCGTTACGCACTAAGAGAATAGGGACAACACCTTTAGACCAGCGCCGGGAGCGCCGACCATTTTCCCCGTTGTTAAACTAGCAAAAGTGCATTCAGACACGCCGTAAATACACTTCAATTTAGACCATGCGCTTAGATCGTTAAATTAGGGCCCATAGGATTGTTATGTATATTTTAAGCTGTTTTGCAGTGTAAATCCTCTCACTTTGTGTCAGCCAGTAAAGCAGGAGGGATGGCAGCAGCTTCTGGGACACGTGGACAGGCCGCAGAAATCGATGTGGCAGAGCCGGGTTTACTTTTGGAAGCAAAATGGCAGGATTGTGTGTGTGTGTGTGTGTGTGCGCAAACAAATCTGCCCTTTGAGTCTCCATGTGTGCTCGAAAAAGGACCAGTGGAATGGTGAGCTAAAACCGTGGCTGGCAGGACAGCCCTTATTCCCCACAAACCTCAGCTCTTTCCTCCTCAGCCTGGCCGGCCTCCCAGAGTCTCCGGCTCTAACCTCAGCGCACACACGGAAAAGAGAAATCCCCCTTCCAGCCGAGTCTCCAGGCTCATGGGGAATGCAGTGGAAACGCATGTCACCTAGTTGTGGATGTTGCACGCGGGAGCAGAGATTAGGAGGTGGTGAAAGAGCGCTCTGTCTCGAGTCTGACCCAGACTAGCTCTGGTTGCGTAACACAGGGGCGACCCGGGTACCAGCCGGCGGCGGGACAGGCATGGCGTGGGGTTTAGTGTGTGGGGTGGAAGCTCTGCTCGGTGTCATATGGCAGGTCGTCCTGTGGATGATCCAGAGGTGTTTCCTGCAGAGGATGAGGTCATGTCAACAGTGCCTACAAACCTGCTTCCACCCGGCACACGTCTATCAGGTACTGGCGACTAACCCAACACATCGAGGCGGCTTTGGATCAGTCTGGATCGTGTTTGTGTGTCATTTGTGATGGTCTGTTTTTGGACCTTTGAATCTTTTACGATGGAGAATGTTGTTTGGTTTCTCATTTCTTATTTCTCAAAGTCTGCCGTCTGAAGTCAGAGTGTTCGGTAACACTTTACAGTAAGGTTCATTAGTTAACTTATTACTTCTACAGCATATATTAATCTTAGTTAATATGAATTAACATTTACTCATACATTGTTCAAATCTAAGGTTGTATTTGTTAACATTAGTTAATGCACTGTGAACTAACATGAACAGCTTAACTAACATTAACAAATATGAATAAAAACTGTAACAAATGTATTGCTCATTGTTAGTTTGAACTAATGTTAACTAATGAAGCTTATTGTGAAGTGTTACTGAGATTTCAAAATGAAACACATAATAAGCTCGATCTGAAAAAGGCTGAATAATCTGATCTATCCATATTTACAGCTCTATACTCTGACAAATAATGGTCTTGTTTTGTCTATTTTTATTTTTTCTTGTTATTTTGGGTCGATGTTGATACTTTAATACACATCTGTGAACTTCTTTAAGTGAGAGTTACTTTTTATTAAAATACTTTTTTCTCTGGCCGTAATGAGTCATATTCATACTGACGATGAGATCAGACGTTTTTTGATTTAAACTAAGAAAAGTTGTGGTGTTGAATAAAGAGAAATATGTAAGATTGATATTGTTACTATTATTACTTCTAGGCCTACTATTTCTAGGTCAACTAAGCAAATGTGTGACATTGATCATGTACTGATAGTATCATTTGTAATGAAACAATTAATTGGAAAATACCAAATAAAAGCTTTTTTTAGTAGGATCTTTGGATCCTATTGTAATGTCATTGTAAAAGTTAATTTTCTCCAAAAAAACAGCTCATGCGAACACAAATTACAGACTTGGAGAACGGCATTTGAAACTTTTCCTAAATATCAGTCTCATAATGCAATAACTCTGAGAAATACACTCTCCGCCGTGCAAATGAAAGATCTGTGCTATAGTAAGAAAGCTAGTCTACTAATAAAACTTAAGTATTATTATCCACATTTATCCTGACCAAAGATTAAATCATATTTTGAATCATTTGGGAATAGACTTTTACAAGAACACCTCAACAGCTACATGAAATTATACATCAACTCCACCACAGTATATCGTAAACAGACATTTCTGGTATTGCTCGGTTTATGGCAGTCTTTGTGCCGAGCTGAAAAACAAAGCAATTTTGTGTTGTTTTTGTGGTTATATAAGATTCTACTGGTTTGTTAACAGATGTTTCATCTATTTTAAAATGTACTAACTTCACTTTGTCCAACATCCTGTTGTTATTTTCAGTGACAGAAAAATAACTAGTTTCTGTTTTGTTCTGCGCACCGAATGTGTGTTTTTCCACAATAATCTGTGTGTGCATGGCCTCTGGTGCAGAATGCAGATACATGAGGAATCTCGACAGTCCTGAAACGACCCGCTTCTGCCGGTTTAAATGCAGCTCATTAAAGGTTTTATTGAGTTTGTCACCAAATTGCCCCTGGATTAGCAGCGATACCAAAAAAATAAACAATACAATGCATTTTACTGACCTTACACATAGAGCTGACCTTTGTTGCGCTGACCTTTATCCCTGCAATGTTCAGCCCTACATGGAACGGTTCTGAAAGAGAAATGTCTAGGGTATTTGTTTGTTTGTTTATTCATTTTTATTTTTTGGGCGGGTTGTTTATCTATTGGTTGGTTGGTGGGTTTTCTGATTTGTTTGTTTGTTTGTTTATTTTTTGTTTGTTTGTTTGCTGGTTGTTTATTTGCTTGGTTGGTTAATTGGCTGTTTGTTGTTTGTTTAGTGTTTAGGTTGTTTGTTTAGTGTTTTGGTTGTTTGTTTAGTGTTTTGGTTGGCTGGTTTGTTTTTTGGTTGGTTGGTTGTTTATTTATTAGTTTTTGTGCTGGTTGTTTGTTGGTTGGTTGTTTTGCTTATTTATTTGGTTGTTAGTTTTTTTGTTGATCGGTTGTTTTTGTTTGATTGCTTGGTTTTCTGGTTTGTTTGTTTGTTTGTTTGTTTGTTTGCTTGCTAGGTTGTGTGGCTGGTTGTGTGTTTGTTTAGTTGTTTATTTATTTTGTTTTGTTTTCCCTGGTTTATTTGGTTGCTTGGTTGATTGGCTGTTTGTCTTTGTTTGGTTGGTTGTTTATTCAGTAGATTTTGGTTGCCTGGTTTGTTTGTTTGTTTTTTTTTCTTCTGCTGGTTGTTTGTTTTTTGTTTTTGTTTGTTTGTTTGTTTGGTTGGTTGATTGACTGGTTTGTTGGTTGGTCGTTTTGTTTGTTTGGTTGTTTGTTTGTTTGGTTGGTTGGTTGATTGACTGGTTTGTTTGTTGGTCGTTTTGTTTGTTTTGTTTGTTTGTTTAGTTGATTGACTGGTTTGTTGGTTGGTCGGTTTGTTTGTTTGTTTGTTGTTTTGGTTGGTTCTTTTTGTTTGTTTGGTAGGTACTAGGTTGTTTGTTTGTTTGTTTGGTAGGTACTAGCTTGTTTGTTTGTTTGTTTGTTTGTTTGGTAGTTTGGCTGGCTGGCTGGCTGGATTCCAAACTTACGAATAATGTAGTTTCATCATTTGAATTTTAAAATACAAATAACAATGTCCAGCACCAACGCTTAGACGAAATTAGTGCTAGTGAAACTTCAGCATTAACTCACTTGAGAATTAACCAGCCATTTGCAGAAATGTCTCATCTCCATCTCAATATACTGCCATAACAGATTCTTTCTAAGTTTGTTTTGGCTGTTAAAAGAGATTCCTTGTGATTTACACCTCTGGTTTTGATGACAGTTATTATGTGATGTATGAAATGTTCAGTGTGTCACTATAATGAGAAGGTGGCAACAGTGCAGTGTGGGTCATCTGACGTCATTACTGTGTCCACAGATGACCGAGGGACGCCTCTGCCAGGTGCAGCTCCTGGACGACAGAAAGCTGGAGATGTTGGTTCAGGTAATGTCTCTCAGTTCTGATCCCAGCTCTAGTCTATTACACCTCCCACTCAAGGGTAATGGACCTCAGTAAACCTCCCTGTCTCGCATTATATTGATCAATGGATTTTCTCTCGCAGCCGAAGCTGTTGTCTCGTGAACTCTTGGATTTGGTCTCATCGCATTTTAACCTTAAGGAGAAGGAATACTTTGGGTTCACCTATGTGGATGACACGTGAGTGCGTCTTTTTGATGATGTTATTGTTCCCATGGAACATTTGGAAAAATCTAGCTTTTTGAAAACATAAAGGATGAAAGGATATGTCAAAGCTGAATTTAAATGGATAGATTACCTAAAAATGAAAATTATATTTATGCAGTAGTTATCCATTTACTGTATTCACTTTGATTATGGACCTGAAAATTTAATTTCCAATTTAAACGGACATAGATCTTGAATGCTTTGGAGCAAAGACTTTAAGGATAATTCCGGTAATTCCGGGTAAGGGGTTCTAATGTCGGTCGCCATGTTGCCCCTCCATCTTGAAAGTACATTAGCCAAAGAGGGACATACCCCGTTAATTCAAGCTTCGCCTTTCGCGTTTTAACAGGCGTGGGTTAGCACTCGAACTGCCTAACACTCGAACTGGAAGCCATGTTAATCTTGGACTACATTGGCCACCGTAGGAGTTAAAACGAAATCGGAATTGAGAGGAACAGAAACTAATATTCACTGGATGGTCATATACATTTTCACCGTTAAATGGGGTAAAAATCACACAGTGTAGCTTTAAAAATGAACTTGAAATAAGTTTTGCATTTATTGTAATAAAAAATGCACAAAAATACCATTTTAAATTTTTATGTGAAATCTATATTTTCCAAAACCCGTTTTACTCTAAAACTGTGAGAAAATAAAAACCATAAATCTTATCAAGCTGTACTCCAAATTTGAAATCTCAAAAATTAGCTTTCAGTAAGATTGTGTTTGGACGCATTGTACCAAAAGTTTCAAATAGATGAAATTTGTCTCCCATTCATTTCCAATGCGGTCATACATTTCTTCAATCAAAAATGGCCGAACAGCATCAGTGGTATAAAAGTACATTAAAATGGAAATGCTATATATTTTTTATATATTATTCTCTTAATACTGCGGTTTTTCACAGATTCCAACAAAGTTTCCCTTACAGAAAATACTGTTGGGATACCATAATATAGTATTGATTTACATGGTAATACCATTAATTTACCATATTCATATACCATGGTATTTACAGTATATGGTACTTCAAATAATACCACTGTACTGTGATAGCACATATAGGAAAACATAGTACAGTATTATCAAGGGACCATGATCAAAAAAACATTAATACTATGGCACTGTTATGTTACTGTTATTATTCTACAATGTCATCCACCTCTCTGTTTACTCCCAAACTTACAGTTAAAGGTTGTACAACTAGTTACAAATGTGTTTGACCAGTAAAAAAAAAAAAAACGTCATTCATCACTAATGCAAATTCTCCTCTAGTTCTGCTCAATTGAGTCCTGTTGAAGTCGTCTTGTGCAGATGATTTTCATATATTAGTGCTAAATGGCAGAGCGTTTACTGGGTTGAATAAGAATGTCTGATGGCACATTTCATCCAGATTAACTCTCCTCTTCCAGTGGTCAGTGTAAATGGTTGCAGCTGGACCGCAGAGTGCTGGAACACGACTTCTCCAAGAAATCAGGGCCTATTGCTCTTCAGTTCCTGGTGAGGTATGTGATCGCTACCTCATGATGTCTTAAGTCACATGACCACATCGACCACAGAATGCAGCACATTCCTGGACTCAATCACTGTGGTGCCGCTCCAAAGAAGCACCTTGTTTTAGATTTGAAGTGAGGTTTTGGTCTTTTGGCTACGACTCGCCCCGTTTTATCACTACGAAATTGAGATTAACCGACGGGTTTGTCATTTGCAGGTTTTACATCGAGAGCATTTCACTTCTAAAGGAGCACACGACTGTGGAGTTATTCTTTCTGAATGCTAAGTCTGCCATCTATAACGTGAGTGCATTTGTGCCTGTTTCCCACTGAAGTGATTCACTGTCTTGTTTCTCGCCTCCATAAACAATTAAAAAGCCACAGACCTCAGAGCGTTAATATGTGAGTTATTGCATCCCAAGGCCATAGAAGAAGTATGTGTAACTGATTGGCTTGCGAATCAAGAAAACAGAGCAATTCCTCTTAGATTCTTCACAACCATCATAAACCAACATAAGGATTATAATATATATTATAGCATGGGCAACTTTTTGTTTTTCACGCTATGGCCTGGTTTTGCTTGCGGCAGAATTGGGTCATACAGAGGAAGCTTTTCAATTGTATGCTTGTTCCGAAAGAATAAAAATAATAAAGATTGTTATTGTGACTTTTTAATATCTCATAATTCAGACTTTTTTTTATATATATATTTTTTTTAAGAAATCGTGAGATTTAAACTCGCAATTACACGGAAAAATTCTGAGTTTATAAACTTGCAGTTAGAGAGGAGAAATAAATTCTGAATTGCGAGATATAAACTCACAATTGCGAGAACAAATCTGAATTGCGAGTTTATATTTTAATATATCTAAAAGTCAGTTCGAACTTTATTTCTCGCAAAGTTTATAAAGTCAAAATCGTGAGATATAAACAAATTGATAAAAAGTCAGAATTGTGAGTTTATATCAGTACATCTCAATATATATAAAAAATAAAGTCAATGCTGACTTAATTTCTTACATTTCTTAGTTTATAACTCGCAATTGCGAGGAAATAAAGTCAGAATTGCGAGATATAAACTTGGAATTGTCAGAACAAAAGTCAGAATTGCATGTTAATATCTAAATATATAAACAAATAAAGTAAATTCAGACTTTATTTCTCGCAATTGCGAGTTTATAACTTGCAATTCTGAGAAAAAAAGTCCAAACTGTGAAATATAAACTCGCAATTGTGGGGAAAAAAGTCAGAATATATCTCGCTATATCTCCAAAAAATAGAATTTATAAAGTTTATAGCTTGTATATCTTAATATATAAACAACTTAATATATAAACAAAGATAAGATATAATATATATATATATATATATATATATATATATATATATATATATATATATATATATATATATATATATATATATATATATAATATTTAATATATAAACAACGAGACTTTATTTCTCGCAATTCCGATTTCATAACTTGCAATTCTGAGTAATATAGTCAAAGTTGTGAGATATAATGGCGAGTTTCTTGCTGGAAACAAGCTTCCATAGATTTGTATTTGTGCTCGTGGTTGTTATCAGTGGCAGAAAGCGACAGCAGTTTTATGTTCTCTCCACACCACACACCTCTCAATCTATTTGTCTTTTCCACAGCTCACTATCCGTTCCAGTGAAATCATAAACATATTGTAAACATGTGTCTCCAACATACAGTGGCAAAAATTTATTTATATTATAATAAACTGTTCTAGGCCCGTTGGTTCAGTGACTATTTCATATACATGACAGACTATTTTTAATGAAAACAGTAAAAATTATTTTCAATTATTTGTGTGTAACCTAATTATTATTCATGAGCTAAGCCATTTCACCAAAACAAATGGATGCCCATGGCAGGAATATCACATGCATAGTTTCTGCTTCCTCATTACTTTAATAAATGGACATGATGAAAATGATTTTGAAGCATTCAGAGCACGCATTTAAAAGTGAGTTTTGCTTGTTTGTCCACAGGGTGACATTGAGGTGGAGAGTGAGCTGGTTTTTAAATTAGCTGCACATGCATTGCAGGTAAAAATATCAGAGCTTTTATATATTATGACATGTTTTTCTTTCTTTTTAGTCAGTGTTATGTATTAAATGCACATGCTTTACATATTTTGTTTTACAGGAATCTAAAGGAGACTATACAAGGTGTGTCGATCCACCACACTTATTATTTACCACAAAGTTCACAAACGTTGAAAAATGTCTTTATTTGCCAGGCTTTAATATCACTTTCTACTGTCAAGTGTTGAGATAAAACTCTGCACTCATATGTAAAACATATACCTATTTATATAAAAATATATATTCTTAAGATTAATTGGTTGCTTATAGAGGGCAAAGTCACCATTAAACTAAATCTCTCTGTCAGGCAATACAGTTTTGCAGTGAATCCAAGATATGGCAAAGGGTTGTTAATTGAGAAACAAGGTCAGGATGAGATTAGAATAAAGTAATAATGAAAGTTCCTTGGGTCAGGAAAGTTTAAAAGTTTGACAAGCTCTGCATTAAAGGAATATTCTTTCATAATTTACACAAAATCACGTCTTTTCAAACCTATATGACTTTCTTTAAGTCTTATTAAGTGTGATGTTGAAGCTCCTGTTTTAGAAATAGCTAAAAGGCATGACTTTTAAGGTCCAAAAAGCACCATAAAAGTAGTCTATGTGATTTGTGTGCTATATTTAAGGCTTCGGGAGTCATACAGTAGCTTTTAATTTAAGATGTTATTCTCTCAACTAGAGCAAACTATATACAAATTGGTTTGTTGGTTTGTCTAATGTCTTTACATCTCTGTACCCTATCACATATCCAATAATGATTCAGTTACATCATGCGATTAACATAATGTGTAACATAAAACATGTCATGTAACATTGATTCTTGTCGCATGTTGTAAGTGTATTTTTGTTGATTTTAGTGATGAAAATACCAAAGCAGAGCTGAAGAAGCTTCCAGCATTGCCCACTAAAGTCCTGAAGGAGCACCCGTCTCTAGCATACTGGTAAAACTCGTGTCTGATGTTTAATTACGACCAGTGCTGATGTGTCATTTAAGGACAGACATGAGATTCACATTCAGATCAGACGATCAGTGATGCTGAAGCTGCAGTTATAGCCCTTATGTCTGTCTTTAAGCTGAGGTTTGGGGAGGGTTGCCTCTGTTCATGGATTGGGAATATATCCTCCGTGGAGCAGATTTCATCATCCTTCTCTTTTGCAGCGAGGAGCGTGTGATTGAGGACTACAAGCTGTTGAAAGGGCTCTCCAGAGGGCAGGCCATTGTGCAGTGAGTATCGGGAAAACAATGATTAGCCTCGGGGGGGCGGGTCATCAGAGGCGGCGTGATTTACGATTGGCTGCTTAAATCCTTCACGCCCACACCTCAGGCCTGCTGTGTGCTGATAGATCCTGGAGATGCTGTTAGACATCAATCTTTACTACATTACCTTTGTTTTAGGTATTTGACCCTGGTGGAGGCGCTGCCCACTTATGGAGTGCATTATTATGAAGTGAAGGTAAAACTATATGCAAAGCATAAAGATTTGGCCAATTGCCATGCTCTTTTATTCATGGGTTATAGTGTTAAACCTGATAAAAGAAGTATTTACAGGTTTATATTATATATACTGCATATATTACAATTAATTGATTATCAATAATTTCATTCTGAACATGTTATGGCTGCTAAGTAAAATAATTTTCAAAATATAAACTTGTAAATAAACAAGATGTCAGACACAATAAAACACATTTAGTTTTATATAATTGGATGGTATTCAGCTCTGTACTGCCTACTGTTGATAGACATCAAACAATATTGAATTACGCCCAGGACCAAGTTTATGTAAATGTGTGATAACATATTGAGTGGTTTTATGGTGGGGTTTTTCAAGTTACAGTATGTGTAAAATAAAGCCTTTGGTAAACAAACTTGACGATACTTGGTCGTTTTGTTCTACAAAGTAAACTGCACACACCCATACAGCAAAAGTCAATTTTGAAGCAGATATGTTCATTTTTGAAAACACATCTTTCTTATAAGTAACTAGATAATAACGTTTTCCCACTCTGTTTAATATCTTAGGCATTTTTGTTACTTTTTTCTCCAAGTCATGGATCATACTTTTTTTTGGTGATCCATTTAGTGTACATTTATAAACATTTCAGTAATATTTATTAATATATTAATTAATTTCATAAAAGAAGATCTCTGAAAGGCATCAGTCTTGTGTAACTAATAGACAGTTCTTTCCCGTCTCCTAGGATAAGCAAGGTATGCCGTGGTGGCTGGGCATCAGCTATAAAGGCATTGGACAGTATGACCAACAGGATAAAGTTAAACCCAGAAAGGTACGTAGTGTTTTCCTGCCTCTGGGCATCAGAGAAATATGCGATATCTAAATATAATCCTGAGTCATTGCACACAGCTCAATATCCTGTCAGATCAGGCTTTGATTTCCCCAGATGTGACTCATAGCATGTCGGCACTTGCGTTCATATTTTATTTGCACTTGAGACCACTATGATGATATGGAAATGATGTGTTACATTCAACACATACAGTCTATATAGGACGTTGCTTGTGTTACGCAACAGAGAACTGCTGGTGAAACACACAGGTAGTAAAGCACACTGTGTGTGTGTGTGTGTGTGTGTGTGTGTGTGTGTGTGTGTGTGTGTGTGTGTGTGTGTGTGTGTGTGTGTGTGTGTGTGTGTGTGTGTGTGTGTGTGTGTGTGTGTGTGTGTGGCTTGATTTAGTTGGGTAATATACAAAATTAGAGAACAACAGGAAATTATCAGATAGAGATTATGGCCCACTGATAATTGTAATGTCAGGTGGTCTGGAGAGTAGGATCCAAATGCAGTTAGACAACATTTATATCAAAATCATAATCCATATAACACGCAGAGGGATACAAACAAGTGATGTTCGGTTTTTGAACAATCATTCTTTTGAGCCGGTTCATAGGAAATAACCGGTTCATTCATCGAACTGAATTAAACTTTAGTTGGGGGTTGATGACGCAAGACGCACAAGCCAAACTAGTACGTCCGACTCAAAATGAACCGAATTAGGTTCAACCTTCAACCAACTGTCACATTTTTCCAAGGATTATTGAGCCTGATGAGTGAGTTGGCAAAATTATGCAAGCCTGAGGCGCGTACTAGAAATATGCTTATTATGACCACTGTTATTAAAAAACATTTTATTTAAACCTTTAAACCTTTCTGTTGAGAGATGTCAATAAATTGTACTATAGTTTATAGTGCATTCAGATTATATTTTAAGTTGTTAAGCGAAATCAAGGAGTTTAAAAGACTGGTTTATTATTTCTAGGCTATATACTGTACTTTAGACATGTAGAACATATCCACGTTTATGCCAACTGTAATATGTGCTGTAGGTGCCAAACTTTTAGGAATCTTATCCCAGATGTAGGCTACTACATTTTGGTCAGTCTGAGAAGATCTGCGAATTAAACTGTGACCACAAATAGTTCACCATTAACTTAAGTGAATGAAAGGTAATGATCTGCTATATGCGTTCACACAGATAACTTTTTATTTGAATTTTTCAATATGCATTGACACAAATTACTTTATTTTAATGTTTCTTTGGTAAAATGGCACTGAGTTGTTAGAAAATAAATGCATAGTGTCATAATTGCTTAAAGGATAATTCCGGTATTTGGCACTTTGAGTCTATTTTCTAGTGTGTTTTGGATGAACTAGAGTGGTGGACACAGAAATGTTGACGATGGGTCCTGTCTCGACTTTTTGACTCTTTTAGAATCGCCTCTGAGCGCTTCAGAGTGGCTGTCTATGGGCATGCACAAACATGTGCTTAAAACAACCCTTAACGTTCATTTTCAAAACTGTGCAACTCACCGAGTGGTTAGAGGTATTCGTTGATGATTAAAAACAAATATATCGGCGCAATGTATGATTTCAATCCGTGTTATTTGCTATAGTGGAACTATTTTCTCAGATACCTCACAATCGTTTATAAACTTCCGCTCGATATTTGAGTCTGAAGCGTTAGCACACTCCGGTAGCGCAGTAATATCAACGAGCAATGAGTCCTCCAACAGACATTAATGCAATTTTACAAAATGCCAAATAAAACACGACAGAAACTGTATTTCGCTACGCTACTTGTTTTGGATCATCAACGAACACCACTAACCACTCGGTGAGTTGCACAGTTTTGAAAACGAAGGTTAAGGGTTGTTTTAAGCACATGTTTGTGCATGCCCATAGACAGCCACTCTGAAGCGCTCAGAGGCGATTCTAAAAGAGTCAAAAAGTCGAGACAGGACCCATCGTCAACATTTCTGTGTCCACCACTCTAGTTCAGCCAAAACACACTAGAAAATAGACTCAAAAGTGAGTCATTGAAATGAACTGTCTGAAAGGGACTTGACATCACTAATACAAACAATGACAGAGTCCAAGACACAGACAAACAGGGAAACAGGCAGGAGATCAAGACCATAAACCGTGACAAGGGAAACAAGAGAGAGCGCTTAGAAAAGCAGTGTGACACTATCAAGCCGTCGCAAAAAGAGGGAGAGAAAACAGTGCTTATATACACCGACGTTAACAAGCTAATGACACACAGGTGGATGTAATCACACAATAATGAGTATGCCGGTGGCGGCAGGTAGGTGTGAACATTACACACATGACATTATGAATTGAACAATTGGTACAGTAATCTCCAGCGGGGTTAGAACAGGTGGAGCAGTGACCCAGCCTGAGTGAGAATCCTCCACCCTGCTGTAGAGCAGTTTAACTGCAGGGAGGAGAGCCGATCCGAGCCACATTCGCTTCAGTCCCGTGAGGAGCTGCTCTGGCATCTGAGTGATGTCATGAGCAAGGCTGGGCCGAGACCGCATGCCTGAAGCTTCTGTAGGAAACTTGATGAGACAAGTCAGGCTCTGCGAGTAAAGACAGCTTCAGCAGAGTAGACGGTAACATAATGAAGAGGCTCAGGATTTGATTAACATCATTTAACCTTCCGAACCACCCGGTAAGAGGCTCTAAAAGCTGGATAATTCAATTTCACATGTGAAGTCTTGAGTTAAAACTAGAGAATGTTCCTGTCGGAAACCTGCAGACGCCTTCGCTGAAATGTTGTGATGACGTATAGCATTGAAGATGAAAGTGTTTATACTGTGTGTTAAGTTAACTGTATGTTTTTTTTTTCCTTCAGCAACCATACGCATACTGCTTTTAATGATAGAATGACCATAAAAAAGTTTACTGTCTGCAGGGCTAATGTACACTTAGCATTCAAAAGTTCGGGGTCAGTAAGATTTTTTTAAAGAAATGATTACATTCAGTCAGCAACATTTATACTGTAACAAAATATTTTAATTAAAAAAAATGCTGTTGACTTGTTGCCACAAAAATGAGGCAACTCAACTGTTTTCAACATTGATACTTATCAGAAATGTTTTTTGATCATCAAATCAGCATATCAGAATGATTTCTGAAGGATCATGTGACACTGAAGACTAGAGTAATGATGCTGAAAATTCAGCTTTGATCACATTTTAACCTATATACACATAGGACACAGTTATTTTAAATTGTAATAATAATTCACAATATTACTGTTTTTAATATATTTTTGATCAAATAAATGCAGCCGTGATCTTTCTAAAACACTACAAAATATTACAGAACACCAATATTTGAACAGTAGGCTAGTGTATTTGTACTTAATATGATGGAATCAACTTGAGTGTGAATGTAATGTAGTTTTAATAATAGTGTAATATTTCACTGAAGACTTAAAATTATGTCATTCCTGTATTTATTCCAATATTTACTGATAATGTTGAAGTTTCCAAATGACTTTATTCAAACTTCATATTCTTTAACATAAAACCATAACTGAATGGAACAGAATATAAATGGAGGAATGCACTGGTTGAGTTGTGTGTCAGACGTGGCGTGAGTCATTTTCCAGTGAGGTGTATCGCTGAGAGAACAGGCTGTCTCCGGGAGCCCAGTCAAACTCTCACGTGTTGTTTTTACCGGCTCTAGCTCTACCAGTGGAAGCAGTTGGAGAACTTGTACTTCAGAGAGAAGAAGTTTGCTGTGGAGGTGAACGACCCTCACAGGTGAGTTCTGGAGACTGATCTTGGATCTGTGTGTGAGCATAAGAGAGCTGGTTTCCACCTTATACACACTACCGTTTAAATGTTTGCCAAATTAATAATGCTTCTTAATGTGATCAAGTTGGTATTATTATGAGCTTATAAAAGGGTAGTAACTGTATAAAAATGTGTCTTGGCATGCATTGAGCTATTTTCTGCAGAGTGTGAATGTTTTGCAGTTTCCTCTAAGAGTGTATATAGTGATCATGCTGGTTGTGTGTGTGTGTGTGTGTGTGTGTCTGCTTGTAGGCGAGCGGTGACTAAGCGGACTTTTGGCCAGACGGGGCTTGTGATCCACACTTGGTATGCCAGTCACTCATTGATCAAAACCATCTGGGTCATGGCCATCAGCCAACACCAGTTCTACCTGAACAGAAAGCAGAGCAAAGTAAGTCACCGTACACACACGACTGTAGATTGCTCATATAAGTACAGTAGGTTCATACAGATTTATGAGATTCAACGCACCCAAATGCAAAAAGTTACAGCAGGTGTTACACCATTCCTGAATAATGAAACATTTCCTAGTCTTAATTATAGTCGCTCTACACCTACTGTCTTGTTAAATCACAGCAAAGGTGTGTGTGTGTATGTGTGTGTAAGTGTGTTTCATAAGTTAAAGGGCCCTATTTTAATGATCTAAGCGCATGGTCTAAAGCAAGTTCACTTATGGCGTGTCTGAATCCTCTTTTGCTAGTTTAACGACGGGAAAAATGGTCGGCGCTCCCGGCGCTGGTCTAAAGGTGTTGTTCCTATTCTCTTAGTGAGTAATGGGTGTGTTTTGGGCTTTACGTGCAATAAAACGTGAGTCTCATCTCCCATTCACTTTAAAAACCAGTTGCGCTCACGCCATGGCGGATTTGCTATTTTCATGGCGGGATTTGTAAGCGGAAAAACTGAACGCGTCTCCAGAGAGGAACCGGATCTGCTCGTGCGCGAGGCTAAAGCTCAAGCAGAACATCTATGGGACAAGCCGGATTCACCATATCTTTATGACAATAATAATATTTGTGTCCCTGGACCACAAAAGCAGTCTTATGTGTCCATTTTCTAAAATTGAGATTTATACATTGCATGAAAGCTGAATAAATAAGCTTTCCATTGGTGTATGGTTTTTTAGGATAGGACAATGTTTGGCCGAGATACAACTATTTGAAATTGAGAATCTGAGGGTCCAAAAAAATCTAAATATTGAGAAAATCGCATTTAAATGTTTCCATTTCTGTTGGTGATTGTGCTGCATCCACTTACAAAAATACAATTTAGATATATTTAAGGTAGGAAATTTACTAAATATCTTCATGGATCATGATCTTTACTTAATATCCTAATGATTTTTGGCATAAAAGAAAAATCGATAATTTTGACCCATACAGAGTTTTGTTGGCTATTGCCACAAATATACCCATGCTACTTAAGACTGGTTTTGTGATCCAGGGTCACATTTTACATTGTAATCCTTTTATCTTTAATATTTGGCATGTTTGTGTGCTTTTGTGCGTAGTGTGTGTGTAATAAGCAGAGTGTGTGTGTAATAAGCAGAGTATATGCACATCGTAGACCCGCCTATAGGTGCACATTACTAACGCGCTTTGTAATTAACAAAAAAAATATTGCGCCTTTGACTTTAGACCAGGTTTCAGTTGGTCAATGGCACAGTCTATTTCAGTCGCCTCGAAATAGCAACGCACCAACACCTCGTTTTCAGACCAGCAGCCCATGGGAGCACAAATGGGCGCAAATGCGTTTTCTATTTAAACAACGTGGCGCAGGACATGAAAATGATAACTGCGTCGGGCTGAAACTAGCAAAACACACTTGCGTCGCGCTTGGTGCTGCACTGCGCCGGGTGTATGATGGGACCCTAAGTGTTTTAAGTATATGTGTTTATTTTAGTCAGGTTATCCCAGTATATTTTTTCTGTTTATATGAATAATCGGGTACATTTAGCATTATAATGGGTGAATTATGTTTATAATGTATATTACGATGTTATGATGAACTATATGTCTTTTATGAGTTGTTCAAAGCGTTTGTAAGGATGCTGATGGTTAGGAGGCAGCTGTGTGACTCTGAGATGGCCAACGGGAACATGGTTCATCTAACATTAGCAACACATTATTAGCTGTTTGATTACATAGAGAAGCAGAAGGCTAATCAAATTAATTACAGTTATGTGTCCGACGTAGAGAGCGATACGTAAAACCCATTACCATTCTGATACATCGACTTGTAGACGAGCCTGTATAATTCACTCTTCTGAATCACTTTTTGGTTCAAACATATATGGCTGAATTAAACCTGTATTTCCACTTGCCATTGTGCAGCGTTTACTACAGTAAAGTTGACCGGGTGAATCAGGCAGTCCAAGCTGATGTGAGTGAGTGGAGGCGGGGTTCATTTGCATATTTTCATGGGAATGTGTATACTTAATGAAGTTACATTCAAGCTATTTTCAGACATGAAGAAATTGAAAAAAAATGTACGTATGTGATCAAAGATGTGTCTTGCCAGATTAGCTGGGAACCCATAGGAAATAAAGAGCAAAAAAGATTTTTTTTTTAATATTTCAATATCCTATTTCCTTTATATTTTATTTAACAGGCAAAAATCACCACAGCCCGCAGTTTAGGAGACATCGCGACTGACCTGACAGAGAACGGCGCATCAAAGATGAACAAACTGAGTGCAGCGGTGAAAAATCAGCTCATCATGGCCAGCAACGGGAGTCTGGTCTCAACAGGTACACGAGCTCTCGTCTTACCCTCGGGATAGTGCTCGAGTCAGAACTGCTCCTTCAGAAACCTCTGTTTATCCACACGTCAACACACATCCACAGATCTCTGCTCATGAGCTGCTCACCTGTCATTATGAACGCGTTCATTATTTGATGCCTTATTTCACAGGTTCGGCTGACTCAGAAATGAATGACGACCAGAAAAAAGAGAAACTTGCAGAGTTGAGAAAGAAAGAGAGAGAGATCCAGGACATACTTAGCCAAAAACTGACGGAGCTGAAGGAAATTTGTCTGCGAGAGGCTGTAAGAGCAAACAACTGTATTTTTTTCCTTTTTGACTGTGTTGTAATCACACTAAAAAACATCCAGTCTAATAAATAAATAATTAGTCCATATACTATGTATTGTAACTGTAATATATATATATTCAATGTTGGGGTTACTTATTTGATAAAGTAACTCCGGTATTTTGTAGTAAATTTAAAAGTAATGCGTTACTAGTTACTTGAAAAAGTAATCTGATTACTTGTGCATTATTAACACACTGATTATATTGCATTTGCACAACAGTTCAATAAACAAGAAGTTAATATTTAGTAGCTTACTAAATTTACCAGTTTTTTGTTTTCCAGCAATGAAACAATGATTCATTTGTACAAATTACAATATTCTTTATTCTATGTTTGTATCATGACCGACTGGCTGACTATATGTTATCCCTAATATATTATTTTAGAGAAAATAATTCATTTGATGATGTTCAGACTAAAAAAACATGTTTGGTTAATATTTCACCCAAAATTATATAAATACAGCTCAAACGTTTAAGCTTAATACGATTTTTTTTTTTGTAAGAAATTCATACTTTTATCCAGCAAGGATGCATTCAAATGATCTAAAGTTATTCTTTTGAACTTTCTATTCATCAAATAATCCTGAAACATTTATCAGTTTCCACAAAAATATTAATCATAACAATCATAAATGTTTCATAAGCATAAGATCATCATATTAGAATGATTTCTGAAGGATCATGTGACACTGAAGACTGGAGTAATGATGCTGAAAATTCAACTTTGATCACAGTAATAAATTACATTTTACTATATATTACAACAGAAAACATATATTTTAAATTGTAATAATATTTCACACTATTACTGTTTTTACTGTTTAGGTGTAAGCACCTGGACACATTACAGTAGTGAGAATGAGATTTTTGGGCATTGCTGTAATGTGAGGGAAAAAATATTTTGGTTCTAAAATTGGTTCCATTGTCTTTTAATAAAATATTATTATACAAAAATGTTGGGGTGAAATATGACCCACACATGTTCTTTGTGACTTTTGGCTGTTTACAGTATGTTTGATCTGTTTTTTTCAGCAACTCACTGGCAAACTCCCAAAAGAGTATCCCATCATCAAAGGCGAAACCCCTCCTCATGTTCGGAGGAGAGTCGGCACGGCTTTCAAATTGGATGACCTTTTCCCATATAATGAGGTTAGTGTGAAACATTGCCACACAACAATGTTGCCAAGTAGAGGACTGAATAAAATATTAGACACTGGGGCTTTGGCTCTATTGCTCTGAGGCTGTCCTGAGCTGGCCAAATGCCAACATGCCGTTTTATCTGAAATAACTGAACTTATTCAAGCATTGGTCCATTATAACCTGCAAGATTTTAGCTGCCAAATATCTCCAGCATGTGGCTTTTTATTGGAGCTCAAACTTGGAAAACTGGCACTTGTTTTGGACAAAAAATTCTGTTTATTGATTGGTGGATTCAACCACAGGTTCTGATCAAGAACAAACCCAGGATGCCTTTGTTTTAGATTGTGGTCTAAGAGATTATGAAATGTGAAATCTACATGCTAGTATACTTGTAAAATTTGAGTAAACAAACATTTGCATTTCTGAAAACAGACTACGGATATTGATGACACGTCTCACTAGTACTGACAGGCGTATTTACATTTCTGGACCGATTTATGAATAGAATGCATATTAAACTACATCTCCGTTTTCTTTTGATTGACAATCCTTCTACCCAGGATCCATACCTCAGAAATTTGGAGAGCCGTTTTGCGCTGCAGCAGAAAATCGTGGAAGCGGCCAAGAAGCTCGCCGCCGACCCTGACATCTCTAAATTAGTGAGGAAAAAAAGGAGGAGGAACTGTCTGGACGCCATGCAAAAACTGCAGGAGATTGAAGATGAAATGAACCAGTACAGACTGAAGAAAGGACAGAAACCCACACAGAGAGCGTCTTTGATCATAGCGGGTATGTAAGACAGATGTCCCCTGAAGTGGACACCCCGCCATGCTTAAAAACAACTAGATTTTAAACAAAATTCATGTAACGTGTATCAATGGCACTATAAAATATTGTTAGCAAATGATGTGTAACTTACATTTTGAATCAGATTGAAATGAACATGCAATTAAGTGTCCAAAAACATTGTTCACACTTTAGTATATTCTTTTAAAATACATTATTTCCATAATAAGTGCACTCTTTAAAACTATGCTAAATTGTACTTAATTGAAGATATGTTGACCTGTCCTGCTGTATAAAACAAGCTGAAGTGGTTTGTGGACTGATCAAATGCTCAAAAATTTAGTCCATCTGAAGGAAGCCATTAAAGCAATAGAGTCTAAAAGATACACACGAACAGAAATAAAGCAAAAAGACGCAAGAAACTATAAAACAAAGTACCACTGCAATTTTACAGTGACTACGAATGTAGCTCATGCAATCATATTTCATATATCACATATATGTTTATTGGGCTGTGAATTTAACATGTTAATTTAATGTGATTCATTTAAAAAAAAATAGGGCTTAATTACCAATTAATCAAATAACAATATATATGCAATATAATTGATTAGCCATGTCATGAATTTAATCAGGGTCAACCAAACATTTATTTAAATTAACAACATGTATTTCATTAACATACTATAATTTGTCTTTCTTCCATAGATGAACTGGCTCAGTCTGAGTGCAGCTCCCTGTGTGATAGCCTTCCTCTAGATGACGGTAATGACATCAATTATGAAACCACTATCAGCTCTCTGATTATGTAATTAAGACACAACTCACTAGCTCACTGCCAGTGCCAGTGCATTGTTCCCTACAGTAGACACTGACTCATGCACATTAACACTCATAATACATCATTTATCATGCACAACCAACAGTGAATTTACATAATATTATTCGAACCGGATGCAACCAAATGTAATGGAGCAGAAAAGCACAGCAGTCAAAAGCCATGTTTGTGTCTTCAGAAGATGACAGCCAGAGGCCGCGATCTCGCTCCGTCCAGTGTTCCCCGTGTCTCAGTCCTCCTCTGTCATCGTCCGGCTTGGAGTACGACCACGAGAGACGATCCTCAGCCAGCGACACACACCACGACAGACCTCTTCACAGGTGTGAATACTCACTGTACCTAATAATCTACTGGGCTGGATCACAAGAAAACCCTCAAGAAAGTTACTGCTCCAAAAAAGACATAAAAGCACCATACTTCAGTATTTATAACTCCCCTTATATTTTCAAAGTCTCCTAAGAAAGCTTTGTGTGACATCAAACCTAGCATAAACATCAGAAAAATAACGTTTAGTTGTCCTCATGCAAAAACATTATTTCTTATTTTTTTGTCTTTTGATTTTGGGGTGAAAGATTACCCAGACATGTTCTCTTTCATCAGTAATATTCCCCTGTCTTTTTGAATTCAGATTAGATCATGAAGTCCAAGTGCCAGGAAATTATTACACCCCCCGAGAGGTGTTCTCTGCCCAAAGCAGTCCGTGTAAAACTTTACCCAGAATGCTGAAGAACCCCCGCAGCTTACCGCAAACCCCCGTCATGCCCCGTAATGCCTACAGCAGCAGCCAACTCAGGCAAGTTGACTTGGTTCAGTAGCAACCACTACTTGCAATTTCTTTATAAATTGTACAAATCTAGTTGGTTTTTATGTTTCTGATGCAAGTAGTTTATTCAGTGGACTCCCTTTCACCAAAACAAACATGTTTATCTGCGTCCTGTAGGTTGGACGGTCACATCCGTGGTTTCCGACACCGCAGCGGTAGTTTGGAGTCTCAGTCACAACTTCTCCATTCTCACTGCGCAAACAAGTCGGTGTTCCCGCTGTCTCCTTCACGGCGTAGCAACAGCACTGAGGTGTTGGATGACTGCTCGTCCTATACCAGCATGTCCAGCATGGACTACTGCCTCCCCTGCTCGGCCACTCCTCCCTACCGCACACTGGACTCACAATCCCACGACTACCGGCTCCACCGCAAAGTGGAGATCTACGGCAATACGGGCAGCATGCCCAACTTAGTCCCTCAGAACTCCAGCTGTTATGGCCACCAGCAGAATCACTACGGACCGACTGCCTACTACGTGACTGGATATCCCGGCTTAGAATATGAGCCTTGTTCTAACGGAGCTTACGTTTACGAGAGTGAACTCGAGGGGCACTATAACATCAACCCCACTTATCCAGCACATGGTTACCAGGGCCGTGGTCGCAACAGGCATTATGGAATAGAGGGATCGGATAATTTGTCACAGAATCCATATGCAACTGTTAGGCCCCCTAGAGGAAGGCAGGGACCCTTGAATGAGGTGTTGACGAAGAACATGTACAAGGCTTTGGTGGCAGAGCATTTGAAGGGATGGTACAATCGCAGCGCTGGGCAAAAGGACCCGGGTCCCTATCAGCTGGTGTACACCTACAAATATGACCGAGGTTCCCAGCACAGCCTAGGCTACCAGACTCTGCCCGCACCCTTCAGCCACTCCAGCCGAACCAACTCGTTCTCCTCTGGTGAGTACAGTTCCTCAAACAACACAATGTAGACTAGGGGTTCTCCACTCTGCAGGAAAGTGGACCTTGAAGGCCAGAGTTTAGCTCCAACCTTGATAAAACGTACCTGCTTCTAAGGCCTTGGCTGTGTTCGAAATCAACCCCTAAACCTCCATTCACTATTCCCTACATTACTCCACTACTTCTGCAATCTCAGTAAAAGTGTTGCATCGAGGACGTATATTGGCCGCAAAGGGGGCACTCATGAGCACCCTTCTTAAACCTAAAATGACAAATGGGACACCCTACAGTCTTGTGGGGTGTCTTAACGGACATGCGCACGCGGCAGCCATTGTAAGTCCACAAGACCGCAAGTGTATATGAAGTGTGCCATTTAGAAAAGGGCCAAACTTTCTAGTAATATTGAAGACCTTGATTAGCTTGTTCAGGTGAGTTTGATCGAGGTTGAAGCTAAACTATGCTGGAAAGTGGATCTCGAGGAACAGAGTTTAGCTCCAACCTTGATCAAACTCACCTGCCTCTAAATATCTAGTAGTTTTGAAGACCTGGATTAGCTTGTTCAGGTGTGTTTGATCATGCTTGGAGAAAAACTCTGCAGGAGAGTGGACCTCGAGGACCAGAGTTTAGCTCCAACCTTGATAAAACTCACCTGCCTTTAACTCTCTAGTCAGAGTTGAGAACCCCTGATGTAGACTATGGACAATATGAATCTTATGGGCAACAAAATGCCAGGTTCTGACAGTAAGCAATTGTTGGGCCCTGGGGTTCTGGATCTTCTGCCTTACCTGGGACAAAAGGCTCAGTTGTCTCCCATTTTTGGCAGACCTGTTGTGGTGTAACAGAAATGATTACTTCCAAAGGAGCCAACAAACTTAAAGGGACTATAAGAATTGATTTTTTTTTAGAAAACTGCACAGTGGAAATGGACCAACAAGAAATAAGATATAGATTTGTTGTTGACTGCCAGAGCGAATCGACAATCTAATAAACTTTGGCACTTAACTTGCCCTGCACCCATTGTCTGATGGACATGAATGATACCTCAGCATGCGGCTTTTGGAGAAAATATGTGCTAGTTTCTAAATGAACTTAGAACTTTCATTAGGTAGGCGATAAATGGGCAGAAAGTCCTGTAGATTTGCATTGAATGAGGGAATCAAGTCAGGGGCCAGTTGCATAAACTTAGCCACTAGGCATATATTAAAGATACAATATGTAACATTTTTGGCCACAAGAGGGCGCAGTTTCCAACAATAACAAAGGCGTATGTTTATGACGCAGTGACGAGCTGAATGACGGGAGTTGCTGTCAAGCTGATGGATCTAATAATGTTTCTGGATGAGTGAAAACACTCATGTTTTTTAACAATACAGTGGTGTGAAGCAGGTCGCGATTGCCAAAGAGACAGATATCACACGCGAGTCCCGCAGATATAAAGTATATCACACGTGAGTCCCGCAGATATAAAGGAATAAGGACATTTAACTCTACAGAACTACACGCAAGTGCTGGATTACTCACACAGGTCAGTTTAACGCAGTGCTGTTTCACTTGGTCTAACGTTACACTATCACACTAAACGCATTTAAATGTGTGTTGAAAGTTATAATGTTATTCTACGTGTTAGTTCGTTTTCTATACGAAACATAGCAGCTATATCAAGATTAGAAAAACGTACTGACCATATTCTAACATGTCATCATGTTGAGCTAATGTTAACATTGATTTGTTTTATGTAGTCGTATGTTAGTCAGCGGACGTGGAACTCTCGGCATCTCAAAAACGCCCCGCTGATATTGATCCTCATTTTAGTTCTCCTTGTTTGTCCCAAAGTCTGCTTGCCATGGTTTATGTTTGAACGAAACAAGAACTTTGTGCCGCTAAACGTCACGCATTACGCAGTTGTCCATGTCTGTCGCCATGGTTACATCATGGCTATGGAAGTTAGAGCGGAAAACCGAGGATAGCGCGGATATTGCGTCATTGACAGGCGACATTTGTTGGCCGGGACCGCCACTTATTTAAAATTGGAATTTCTCTGAAATAAAAAATCTTTGGAGACTTTTGGGATATTGCAAGTACACAACTGCAGGAAATATATCACACTGTGCAAGTGATTTTTGGATATTTTATTACAAAATTCCTACATATTGGACCTTTAAGACTGTCTTAAGAACTAGATTGACCTACTTGCAGTTAATCCGTCCAACTTTTCCAAATCAAATTAGACTGATCTAACTTTTTATGTAACTGACTTAACTGAAAAATTTAGATGACTTAACTTCTAAGACTACTCTAAGCAGTTTATGCAACTGGCCACCGATCTATAGACCAGAATATTGTAAAGACTTGGTATAAACTTTGACTTGGGTCAGTAAGCAACCAATTAAAACACCCTAGTAACCACAAACAACACCCTAGCATTATAGCGACAATTTTTGAATGGGTTTCTACCTCCAACATTTTCTTCTGGTGAAATTTAAGGTTAAGGTTTAACGTTATGTAACATATCACACTTTTCTTCCTCGCTAGTGTCATCTACTGCCAGCGGAGGGGGAAACTGGCAGAATCATTTAGCAGTGGGCCTGACTGATGGTGAATCGCCAGATGTTCCCTTGAGCGCTGGGGCTTACAGTCCTTCGTACAGTCGCAGCCCAACACACAACAGGTGGATAGAAAAGGAGTTCTTTTGAAGACAAACCTGTGTGAAGCTACTTTGGACAAGCCCCACAAACCAGCTATTTAGTTGTCTTCATAATGGTCATGAAGAAGGCCATTGAGGGTTGATATGCATACATGTTTACGGATGCTGGAATGTATTGTTTAACTGCCTGGAAGTTTCTAGTAATTCTGGGACCTTGAATAGCTGGGTAAGGTGTGTTTAATTAATGTTGAAGGTAAACTGTGCAGGACAGTGGTTCTCCCACTCCAGGATTGGACACCTCTGCCTAAAGCCTGGTTCACACGGGACGATTTTAAAATTGTCGGCCGATTTTCCAAACCTGAGAGACCCCACACACGGCGATAAAAAATCACTGGTCTAACAGTTTTGGTCGTACAGTGTGTGGTGCGCAGCCACACGGCAAAATCAACACATCACACACGAACCGATTTGATCCCGAGCATTCCCAGGTCAGACGGAAAATCTCGCGAAATCCCTCGAGATCAAACGTGACTTCAGAGTAAACTATTATGGCGGACAAAGAGGATGCAGTGGCGATAGTTTAAACTATTAGAGAAAACATCCACCGGACTCTCTGGTGCGCCATGCCGCCCGGCTGTTTTGATTTTGTTTGTTTGTCTTCCTCTGCGCCTCGTCACCTCGCTTTTGATTGGCTACACGCCACAGTCCACAGGCTGCGTGCTCGTTCGTCCTCGGGGGACACCACACACGAGGAGAAATCGGGCCAAAACAATCCAACATGTTGGATATCCCCGATTTGAGATCGGAGCGGTCCAGACTTCCTTCCGAGCAGACGAGAGCAGTCTTAACACACCACACACGGCAGGAATATCTGATCAGATTATTTTACGATAATCGGAGCATCCTTAAGATGTCGGAAGGGGAAAATCGGGGCTAAAATCGGCCTAATTATCCTGCCGTGTGAACCAGGCTTTACTGTGACTTTTGACTGGTGTTCGGTAGCAGGTGACGTTAATAACAGTGGATGCCAAATTTAATTAGTCAAATTAAAATGAGGATTTGAGACAGTTAATATGTCTTAAGGTACCAAGTAATGACTAATGTTTACAGTGTGTTCTTTGTTTGTCCTCTGGACATTTTTACTATATCCTGTCAAATATGGCTTCTACCTTGACTCAATATAATATCCGCATCAAATCATAGTGTTCGGAAAATATCCTAATGCAATGATAATCAGTTGCAGCCCCTTTTGGGAGACGTTTAGCAACCACCCAACAAGCGTAAAAACATTTTCAAAACCCTTGCCAGTGTTGCACCTTGGTTGCAGTTGGGATTTTTGGCATTGCAATGTTTTTTAAACATGCTGGTACCACATCTAAGATAGAACAAACAATGTAACCAAAACAAATAATAACAAATGAAAAGATTTGACAAATAATGCTCACAAAACCCTCCCAACGAGATCAAAACAAACAGATCAAAAGAGGAAAAGAGATCAAACAATAATAAAAACAGTAAGAGATCAAACGAATAATGCAAACAAAACTAATAATAAAGACAAAGAGTTTAAAATGTAAATAATAAAAAAAAAAAAAAGTGCATTGTAAATATATTTGGTATTTTGTTGCTGGTCCAAGCAAAATAAAACATAGAACCATTGTAAAAGCACCTAGCAGCCTTTAAGCATCAGTAGCAGATTTTACGATGAAAAGAAAATCAGACCAAACTACAATGTTTGTTTAGGCTTTTTAAAATTCCATATGCCATTTATGTGATTTACATCATTTCTGTTTACCACTGTCAGATAGTTAAATCTTTGTCCATACTTTTACTGGCATATGAATCCCTTTTACAATGGTATTTTTTTTGTGATTGCATCAACCACATTTTTTTTTTTGTGATTGCATCAGTCAAATAAACTGTCCTCAGGCTTTTTGGTGTCTATACATGGAACTTTTTGATCTAACTGGATTATTATGACATCCTTCACTTCAAGGCATGAATGGTTGACATGATGAATAGTTTTAATATCTGCTTCTTCTTGTGTCACTTATGGCAGGATTCCAGCAGAAAGTGGCAGCTCTCACACACCAGAGCCGGCAGAGGTGTTCGGTGCCATGGCCAGCTGTTCCGACGCAGACCATTAAAGAGCACAGGACAGGTCAGCCATCCAACTGTCCTCTTTCATGGCTGTGATTTTACTTTCTACAATTAGAGACTGACTCTGACCCTTTTCCACCGACACGATTCTGGTGTGCGGATCTGCCTGTGTCCGTTCTCAAACCGTTCTGTTTTCCAATGCAGAAAAGGGGGTTCAGCACCAAAAAGATCGTTTTAGCTCCGACCCTAAACACTTCTTGAATGGAGCTGGGGCTGAGAAATACTGATGCTGTCTCGTTGAGCGACGTAAACTTAGGTCCTAAAATGAACACTCGTCAAGCACCAAATGCGGGTAAAAATCTGCGTTGGCAAGTATATGAAATTAAGTTCTTCTACTTTTTTTAGAATTCTAACAATGCAATGTTGAGTGAACATGAACAAACGTGAACGGGACAGTTGACGGGCCAGTGCTGCATCGTCACGAAAGTTTGAGCCATGCCAATTTAAATATTTGAGTGCAAGAAGACACGAAAGGGAGCTCAATTCAATTTGTTTTCTGTGGCAAACATCCAAAGCGTGCACCCAGTAAGCCACGTCTCAGACAGCTTACAAATACTAAATTAAGCTCTCTTTCATGTATTCTTGCACTTGAATGGGCAAATTCAAAAAAAAGAAAAGAAAATGCCTATCTCGACAAGAATCCTAGTAAATATAGTCGGTTATGGCTTCAGTGAATGTAAACAATAGAGAAAGATGTGTACCAGTATCAATGTATTGGATCCGTGCATTCGCTCTTAAAGCGTTTTTAATGTTAATCAAACAGTTTAGCTGTGGCATTGCAATTGGAATCGAGAATTGAGAATTTTCACTGGTATCAAATTTTGGTGTCAAATTTTCTCAAGTCATCTCCATCACATTTTTGCAGGTGTGGCAAAAAGTTAGTTTAAGGCCCTGGTTGCACTGCATTGCTCTTTATATCTAAATATATAAAACAAGGCACCCAAGAGATTGAAAGAAATCATAGACTGTAAAAAAAGATGGACAGTGCCCCTTCGCTCTCTTCCATTGGTGAAAACTGAAGCCGCCAAAGTCCTAAAATGGCGCTTCTGTGCAGTAGTGAATACTGGAACCAGCCACCAGGGGCGATCGAGACACTTTGACTTCACTTTTCAGGAATTGTGTGCGGCACGCTTGGTTTGAATTTATCTCTAAAAAGCACAGATGAAACTACCAGCAGTTTATGCTAGCTATTCGGTTCGCTAGAATCACTCCACAGCAAGTGCCGCACTGCCTGCACCGTGGCCGGACTTACCATTGGGCTTAGGGTGACCAGACGTCCCGAAAAATTCGGGACAGTCCCGAAATCTGACCTGTTGTCCCGAATCCCGAATCCGACCCTAATTGTCCCGAAAATTATACTAAAGCAAAATCTTGAGTAGCCTAGTTATTGTCTGATAAAATATTAAAAACTGTCTGTGGAGGCTGAGTCGGCGCCTGCCGGCGGCTCATTTTCTGTTTCTTTTTTGAAGTTCTAGAAAGATGTAGGCGCGAATTTAGATACATTGATAAGCAAAATGTCATTCATTCGTTACGTTGACATGACTGGTGTACCGTGTACCGGAACAACAACACACTGTTTTTTAGTAGCAGCCTAAAGACTAATGACAGACTGTTGAACTTTGAAAAAAAAAAGGTTTGAAATTCATTATATCTTTTATTATAGGCTTTGTAGCAGGGCTGCCAACTCTCACGCATTGACCGTGAGACTCACGCAATTGACCCTTTTCACACACTCTCACGCCACACATCCATTTTCTCACGCAGTGAAAAATCGCGGACAAAGAAGACACTTACACCGACAGACAAGACAGACAGGTTACTTTTGATATGGAACAAATCCACAGCTGTCCGATTCTGTCAATATTTTTACGAGATTCACACAATTAATAACGTTTTGGCTCTTTGAAATGTGACAGGTCGCTGTAGCGCGTCAGTTCAAACGGTACATGATACAGCAGCCTACAACCCCCCCCCCCCCCCCCCCCGTCAACAAATCTCACTCCCCCCATAAACAACCCCCCCCCCCCCCCCCCCCGTCCCGAATTTCAGCCAATCTCATCTGGTCACCCTAATTGGGCTTGACTGTGCTGCAGCCCATGAGCCCCGCCCAGTAGAGGACCCTCTCCGTTACCCGTTTTATTTCGTTTGTTTTGTTCTGTTAACTTATGCCAGATATCCAGAAATGATTAGCCTTATTTCCACTGTCTGGCCATGTGCGAGCGAAGGCTATAATCAGCCCAAAGTAGTGACTTGACTGTTGAAAACAAAATCCAATACACTTCACGCGTCTTTCCGCGCTCACAGAGTAGTTTGAAAGGCTATAGTTTGAAAGACGGAGCGGAGCACAGAAAATGAAGTATACTCGGGCCTTAATATCCTCTGACTGAGAGCTTCGAGTCCATAATCAAACAGCGCAAACTGATATTTATCTTTATTTCACATAGAATAACATGCGTGTTGATCCGCATCTGCTCCATATCGATCGGCTACTTTAAACAGCTTCAATTAGGCTTTTAGTCCAAAAGAGCGCACATTTAGAAAAATCTTGATACATTCTATGTTCACGTCTCATTGCTTTACAGATAATGATCATTTCTATTAATTTTCCACTAAATGATGTGCTCTGGAGAGTTTTGAGCGCTCTCTCCTCTGCCATCACAATATAGGAATAGGCATATACTAAAAAAAACCCCCACACATTTAGGCCTAACCAGTTCCCGTTTTTATATATTTAGCCTATAACACGAGCCTATGATATGTGAGTTATCACACCAGCAAGAGTGATATTTTTCCGAACATCTGCACAATCGCAAATGTGACATTTATAAAACAGTTCAATAAAGTTACTGAGTAACTTTTATAGATAGGCTATTCTGTTTTTGCGCCGTCAAAGAAAGCAGAACAAACAGCTGTGCCTCCAAGCAACACGTGTTTTGTTCCTCAAAATATCTGCATTTTTGACCGAATCAGAAGAGTAAATGATTCAATTAGGCTACCCATTTATTAATATAGTCGTTTGCCGGGTTAAACGAATTAGGATTTTTGAACGAATCGGTTGAATAAAGGAAGAAGTGGGAGACTTGCCGCCACCTACTGGTGGTGTTAGTTTCATAGTTCAAAAGTTCGTTTATTTCAATCATTTTATATTTCTACATAAAATGTTTACATTTAAAACATTAATCTCAACATAATTTATGCAATTATAATTTGCTGTGTAAATCCATACATGCCATGTCTATTTGGTTTCCTTTTATTTGGTCATAATAGCCATACACCGTGTCTTTGCATTCTGATTGAATTTGTTGACTCAATTTAAGAATCTGACATAAGAGGACAGATAGCTATGACCGCTTCCTCTTGGCTTTATTATGAGTTTTGATCTTCTCTTAAAGGGATACTCCACTTTTTTTACATTTTACAACTCCCCCAGAGTTAAACAGTTGGGTTTTACCGTTTTCGAATCCATTCAGCCGATTTTCAGATATTTAGAAGAATATCAGTAAGCAGACAGTTTCTGGTCTCATTGACTTAGTAGGAAAAAAATATACTATGGGAGTCAATGAGACCAGAAACTGTCTGCGTACTGATATTCTTCTAAATATCAGAAAATCGGCTGAATGGATTCGAAAACGGTAAAACCCAACTGTTTAACTCTGGGGGAGTTGTAAAATGAGCCTATTTCCAAAAAAAGTGGAGTATCCCTTTAACTGAGAGAGCACATCCTGCATTATAGTGTATTATAATGACTATTTAATATTAGCCTACCACTAAACTTTGATTATAGGCATGTTGCATATGAATTGTTCTAGGAACCCTCAAAGCATATTTACATTTTTGTGTAATTTGTGGTACTCCATAATGATGTTTGTAGCGTAAGTAGGGCCCAAACATAACCTCAAGCCCTAAGACCTGCCCTGGCCTGCACAAACACCAGGACGGTTGGATTTTAGAGTGCTAATAGTCACGTAAACAACACATAGCAGCAGTATTACGTCACCGCTTATTCCTGAAGTCTGTGGAAACACATGTCCGGTTCCAGTTCTCCTGGCCAATAACATGCTCCGGCTCCAGAACGCAAAGCATTCTGGTGGAAAAGTGGCATGACAGTACTGCGATTTAAAGATTTATATAAAGATTTTATAAGAGGACATCACCCAGACAGCAATATAGTGTCGGCCCAGATCAACATGTACCAGATATTGCATTCTGGGCAACGTCTAGGACTTATGAAATGTATTTTTGGATTTTACTGATTGGCTATTGGATTAGCTCATTTCACATGTCAATCTCATCACACAGAGCACACGCTGATACCGCAGCAACACGACTGCTGTATTTCCCAACGGCTGGTGGACCAAAAGACACATAGGCGCAACAGAAAGCAGAACGGAAACAGAAGCACCTTACCGACAGATGTGGACAACATGGACCTATTTCTCTCGTGCCGTGGAATGAGATTCTTTCAGTTCCAGAGTGACAGGAGAAGCGCTGTGGTCGTGCTAGTAGACGTCTAGCTGAACAAATGACTCATAAAAAGCCCAAAACTGTCAGAGCGTCAGTGTTTATTTGAGTTAGTTCTGCGGAGAGCACAGAGAAAATTAAGCCAACCAAATAGGAAGTGCACACATATAGTGAATGTCATTTCATATTGGAGTTTCTAAAGTGAAGAAACTAGCCATATCACATGACCTTTTGTTTTTTTACGTTGGCATACACAGACCAGTTGAAAGATTTAAACTTCAAAACAATGTGATTTACAAAATAATGTACATATTATTATGAATGAGTGGCTGTTTTTAAATTGCTTTTTTAATTTATTGAGTTGTCCATGCTTTTAGAAGTGCATAATATGTGAGACCAGTTGATACTGTATATATTTTGTCCTGCACAAATTCTGTTAGAACAGCACTTGCTTGAAGTGAAGCTTGACAAGACTGCCGGAACAAGACCCTGGAAGACCTAGACTTTGCTTTTTCTGCTTTAAGATTAAAAGAAATGTTTTCTGGTTTTACTACAGAGCACTGTAAGAATGTTGTCAATCCCGGTCTAACACAAGCTCATGTGAAGCATGCTGTCGATCACCACACAGAACCATACGCTCGTTCCTCAGTACTGTGTGCGAACAAACTCCAGCGGTTAAAAAAATAAAGAAAAGTTGCCAGCCACCGACAGCATTAATATTTTGTTCTATGAATATCTGACCATGCTTTATATCAGTCTCTGCTTTTAAACAACAACAACAAACCCGTGTTTATTCTAGCTTCTTTTTTAATCAACGCTTGAACGTGGGTGCGTTTCATAAAAAAGGCAACATTTTGAGCAATAAGCTGAGAAAATCGTGTTTTTGTCAATATGTATCAGATTCAGAACGATGATCAAAATATAGATGGAGTCCATCAAGCTTCACGGTCCTTGCATTCAGTAACATTGGGCAGTTTTGATTTATATGCTGTTTAATGTTGAGGATCGTGCTATTTTATATGCACCTGCTTACACATGCTAACGCTTGTTTCTGCTTTTCGCCTGTTTTGATCAGGAGATTCAGTACTCTTTCAGTAGATAAAGCTGCAGACCAAAATGGGGCGTGACCTCCAAAAGGGGGCGGGGTCTCCCCATACAAAGACTTGCGCCATTGGCTCTGGCTTCAGCTAATTGTCATTGACTTACATTTCAAAATATATATTTCTTTAAATTAAACAGTTTCTAGTTGATCTAAAACGTTACTTTTACGCTTGGGAACGTTTGATTCTGTTGCTTTGTTCTAAGTGTCATGTCTGTGATTGACATGACCAATTCAATCTTTAGAATCAGCCGAGGGGGGGAGTTTGCACAGAACTGGTGTGTATGTCATGTCTGTCCGTCAAGAGGAGGAAGCCACGCCCTATTTTGGCTGGGAAAGAGTTAAATGTAGTACAATAATGCACTTACAATGGACTTTTAGGCAAACATTACAGAGGAAATGTGAAGCGTGTACTTAAAGCACTTATATTAGTTCTTCCTTTCGAAAATGTGTTAAATTAGCTGTAAGGTTGTAATGAAATAAACTTTCATTTACTAGATGGAAAAACTAAACAAAAAGAAAATTTGCAATGTTGCCTAGACAACTAACTAAAATAAGTTTAAGTTAGAGCACTAAAATTGGAAATAACTAAAACGGAAAAAAAATTATTAAACCTATATAGTAATACGTAATAATAATAATCAAAAATAAAGCACATAACTATATATATATATACAAGCCACTTCAAAACATGAAAACAATAGTGTATAAATAATAGTATATAAAAAATAACACTGGTTAGGAGTTGAATATAAATTCTCAGATATGTGATTTTTTCCCCCACTAGTCTTGTACAAGTTTTGTGGCAATACTTTCAAATTTTGAAATACTTATGCGTATTTTTTTCAACCTAGTGCAGTCCTGCATATACACCAACTGTAAGTGCATTACTGTATTATTTGTATTTATTAATTGTTTTACTGTGGGATGAGACCGTTTTTAGATGACCCAGGTCAAACTTATGGAAGCTTGTTTACACCACCGAAGAAAAAAAAAGATAATTGCAACTTTTTTTCATAATTGTATAAACTCACAATTTTTACTTTTTTGAATTTATCCCAAAATTCTGACCTTATAACTCTAAATTGAAAGTTTATCACAAAATCCTGAGAATAGTCAGAATTGCAAGAAAAAAGTCGTATTGTGAGATAAAAAGTCGCAATTATCCTTTTCATTTGTTATTCAGTGATTGAGACGAGCTTCCTTACAAACTGAACTTGCACTGATCCTGAAACTTTCCTTAAGGAAATGCCCATGTGCCATGCTGGAATACACACACTCCTGCTTTGAATGTGTCCATCTCATGTACAGATTGTAACTTCCTGTATTGTCTGTATTTGTGGCTTAGAAGCATGTGATGTACAAGCACACATTTTAGAAAGTTTTTGGTGTTTTTTTTAAACTCTGGTTTGAATGTGATCAATGACCTTTGACCCAGCACACCTTTCATTGGAAACATTATCTATTCATTCCTTGAATTAGTCTGTCATTTTCCAACAGGATGTGAATAAAAAAAGAATGAAATTAAGGTGTGTGTGATCAATTATGGCTTTTGACATTACGATGTCACGCAGTGTTGTTGGCAACTCATCGTGTCGTAAAGAAAAGAGCTTCCAGGAATGTGTTTTGTGCCGTTTGTGTTGCACTCCCTCGAGGACAGGGAGGAAAACTCAATGAACGTGTATTTCCAACCGGCCTTTGCTTGGCTTGCAAGAATGCTTAAACTGGAATGAAGACGAAAATGGTCCTTGGATTAAAGGGATACTCCACTTTTTTTGGAAATAGGCTCATTTTACAACCCCCCCCAGAGTTAAAGAGTTGAGTTTTACCGTTTTCGAATCCATTCAGCCGATTTTCTGATGTTTAGAAGAATATCAGTAAGCAGACAGTTTCTGGTCTCATTGACTCCCATAGTATATTTTTTTCCTACTATGGAAGTCAATGAGACAAGAAACTGTCAGGTTACTGATATTTTTCTAAATATCAGAAAATCGGCTGAATGGATTCAAAAACGGTAAAACTCAACTGTTTAACTCTGGGGGAGTTATAAAATGAGCCAATTTCCAAAAAAAAGTGGAGTATCCCTTTAAGCGAAACAACCGACAAGACTTCACTTGTTAATAGCGTATGCTGCCATGGCGACCATATATTTGTATGTAGCAGGTTCATATTCTGCATGACTGGTAATATAATTATCTTAACAGACTTTTTAGTTCAGCAGTCTTGCCCTAACAAGATGTTTCCCGTGTTCGCTCTTGAACACTTGGCCTGTGTTGTGGGACAAGGCCCAGTTTATGCAGTAAATGCTTCCCGTGCGGCGCAGCCATTTCACTGAGTATTAAAACGTACTCGGTTACTAACGTAACCTCGGTTCTCTCTAGAGAGGGAACGAGTACTGCGTAATAGCTTACGCTATGGGGAAAACTTTTCATCGAGATATTGAAGCCAAAAAATTATCCTTAATTTTTAATCAATGTAAAACGCTTTGCAGCAGCAAGCAGACATAGGCGAGACAGCTTGCGCGCCTATTGGCTGTCTTGCGGCAAAAGCAGCAGCCTATTGAGAGAGGCTCTGCGTGACGTCATGACGAATGGGGGCACTTCGCGCCCATATCGTCACGTCCCGCCAGAAAGGGCGTGGTCTCGCCCTATAAACAAACTCGATAAGCTGCCATACACTGATTTTTCATCGCCGAAGCGAACCAGAGCGTATTCCAAGCACGGCAAGATACGCAGTACTCGTTCCCTCTCTAGAGAGAACCGAGGTTACGTTAGTAACCGAGTACGTTCTCTTACGAGAGTATCTCTCGTACTGCGTAATAGCTTACGCTATGGGGAACACAGTGTAACACGCCGTGCGGATAGGGATCCAACACCAAAGTCCCAGGGGCAAAGGCCCAGGGCTCATGTAGTGCATAATCACCCCACACTCACAGAGAGTAAAGGAGGAGAGGCTAGAAGCATTTCTCCTTATAGATAGACCCACAGGGGCTAACCATATGACCATTAAACCACGCAGCCAGGGTGAAAGCTTTCAGCCTAAACTGGGTGGCCCTACTTGTGCCAGTACTCATGGAGCTGCTGCATCGGTCTGAACGATGTGCATGCCAAACACTCAGCATCCGAGCCGCACAGCGGGCAGATAGCACTGAAGTCTAGATAGCCAAAAGCTTAGCTTGTAAGGCAGGCACCTCCAGATTATAGTATTTTATAAATTTAGACGGCGAGGCCCAGCCCGCGGCCGTACAGATATCTTGCAGGGTGACCCCGCTAGACCATGCCCACGACGAGGCCACGCCTCTCGTGGAGTGCGCTCTGACACCCAAGGGGCACTGCAAGCCCTTGGAAGTGTAAGCCAGCGCTATGGCATCGACTATCCATCTGGATAGGCTCTGTTTCGAAGCGGCAAGCCCCTTGGAACGCCCGCTATACGAAACGAAAAGCTGCTCGGTCTGTCTGAACCCAGACGAGCGGGACACATAAGCTCTTAATGCCCTGACTGGGAAAAGAAGAGTCACGTCGTCCTCCTCATTGAGAACCGGAAGGGCAGACAGGGAAATCACCTGGGCCCTGAACGGTGTGTTGAGGGATTTCGGCACGTAGCCGTGCTTAGGTTTGAGTATGACCTTTGAGTCATTAGGCCCAAACTCCATGCATGACACGCTTACTGAAAGCGCTTGTAAGTCCCCTACGCGCTTCACTGAAGCAAGAGCCGTAAGAAACGCTGTCTTGAAAACCAAGTGTTTCATGTCTGACGACTGGATTGGCTCGAATGGGGCACCTTTCATGGCCTCCAAGACCGTGGAAAGGTCCCATGTCGGGACTGAAGGGGGCCTGGGAGGGTTTAGCCTCCGAGCTCCTCTAAGGAAACGCACGACTAAGTCGTTCTTTCCCAGTGACTGGCCAGACACCGGTTTTGCAAACGTTGCTATGGCCGCCACATATACTTTGAGCGTGGATGGGGTCCTGCCCTTATCCAGTAGCTCCTGAAGGAAGGAAAGCACTTCCGTAACTCCGCAGTCTACAGGTGAAAAAGCCCTGCGCTTGACACCAAGCAGAGAACACAGACCATTTCGAGGAGTAGAGCCGTCTGGTAGACGGGGCTCTAGCCTGCGCGATCGTGTTTAACACTCCCTCTGGGAGGTCAGCGGGTACCCGTTGATGGCCCATGCGTGCAGGGACCACAAATCCGGGCGAGGATGCCAAATCGAGCGTTCCGCCTGAGAGAGGAGGTCTCTCCTCCACGGTAAAGGCCATGGGGCAGCGCTGGTCAGCTGCATCAGGACAGGGAACCAAGACTGGTTTGTCCAGAGCGGAGCTATGAGTAGCACTGGGCATCCCTCCCTCCTGATTCGCTCCAACACCTGAGGCAGGAGTGAGACAGGGGGAAAAGCATATGGGGGGCGGCGGGGCCAAACATGGGCCAGCGCGTCCCGGCTTTTCGAGAAGAATCTCGGGCAATGAGCGTTTTCTCGGGACGCGAACAGGTCCACCTGCGCTTTGCCAAACGTTTCCCACAGCAGCTGGATCGTCTGCGGGTGCAGCGACCATTCTCTGCTGGGACGTTGTTTCTGGACAGCCTGTCTGGCCCCACATTTAGGTGACCAGGCACATGCGCCGCTCTCAGCAAGAGCAGGTTGTGCTGAGCCCAGACCAGGAGGCGTTCCGTCAGCCTGTAAAGGTTTCGGGACCTGACGCCGCCCTGGCGATTTATGTACGCCACCACTGACATGTTGTCTGATCGGACCAAGACGTGGTGGCCTTTTATCTGGGGACAGAAGCGCCGTAGCGCTCTGTCGACTGCTATTAATTCCAAGCAGTTTATGTGAAGGAGCTTCTCCCGTACTGACCACAGGCCAGCTAGCGGTCTGCCCTCGAGCAGCGCTCCCCAGCCCGATGTGGAGGCGTCCGTAGACACCACCTTCACACCCGAGGCGATCCCCAGACTCACACCTGACTGATACCAGTCGGTCACTTTCCACGGTTTCAGAGCTGAAAACGCAGTGAAGGTCGACCCTGAGGCGAAATAGACCCGCGGTCCACGCCCTGGGGGAACTCGTGCTTTTAGCCATAGCTGCAGTGGGCGCATGCGGAGCAGGCCCAACTGGAGTACGGAGGCTGCTGAGGCCATCAGACCCAGTATTTTCTGAAACCTTCTAATCGGGACTATAGAGCCGTGGCGGAAGGATTTCGCGACGTGCTGAATAATTAATCCGTGCTTCGGTAACAGGCGTGCCGTCATGGATAGCGAGTCCAACACTGTTCCCAGAAAGGAAATTTTCCGACTGGGGAGCAGTGAGCTTTTCGCCCAATTGACTCTAAGGCCCAACTCCTCGAGGTGCTCGAGTAATGCGGCTCTGTGTTCTATGAGCTCTGTTCGTGAACGAGCTAGAATCAGCCAATCGTCCAAGTAGTTCAAAACTCGCATGCCCCGAAGTCTCAGGGGGGCGAGTGCTGCGTCCATGCACTTCGTGGACGTACGGGGTGTTAGGGACAGGCCAAACGGCAGGACTGTGTATTGATATGCCTGGCCCTCGAAGGTGAATTTCAAGAATCGCCTGTGATGGGACGCCATTTATATTTGGAAATAGGCGTCTTTCAGATCTATTGACATGAACCAGTCTCCTTGGCGCACTTGCGCGAGGATTTTCCTGGTCGTAAGCATTTAGAACTGGCGCTTCACAAGCGTTCTGTTCAGCAGTCGCAGATCTAGAATGGGTCTGAGCCCTCCATCTTTTTCGGTACCAGAAAATATCTGCTGTATAAGCCCCCTTCGCCCTGAGATAGAGGTTCTATAGCCCCTTTTCTCAGTAGTTTCGCTATCTCGGCTCGAAGTAGATGAAACACTTCGCTTTTCACCGTAGTTTCGACGCGCGCCGTATAACGGCGGGGGCGTCTAGCGAACTGTAGCGAATAGCCTCTCGTTATAGTGTTCAACACCCATTCTGATACCTGGGAAGCCTTGGCCACGCATCTGCGTGAATAGCTAGGGGTAGAATGAAATCTGGGCTCTGGCCGCGGCAGGACGGCCGCTCGAGAGCCCCTGTGTACTGGGAACACAACACCGTGTTTACAGCGTTCGAGGCGGGGGGCGCGCTGATCACAGCGGGCAGCCTGGCCGCGCTTAGCCTCTCTATGGCGGGACGCGCAGAGAAAGCGAGCGGGGCGAATCCCGTGGGATTCGGCGTGTGTGAGAGAATGTGGGCACATTTACTAAATGCGGGCACATTTACTACACTGAGAATACTGTCAGCTCGCGCGACTGAATCACTGTTGTTTACAGCGTGCGAGGCGCGCGCTGATCACAGCTGGCAGCCTGGCCGCGCTCAGCTTCTCTGTGACGGGTTGTGCAGAGAAAACGAGCGGGGGCGAATCCCGTGAGATTCGGCGTGTCTGTGAGAAATGCGGGCGCGAGACAGCGGGCACATTTTCTGCACTGAGAACACTCGGCTCGCGCCGACTGAATCAACGCTGTGTTTACAGCGTGCGAGGCGGCGTGCGCGCTAATCACAGCGGGCAGTCTGCCCGCGCTCAGCTTCTCTGTGACGGGTTGTGCAGAGAAAGCGAGCGGGGGTGAATCCCGTGGGATTCGGCGTGTCAGTGAGGAAATGCGGGCGCGGGACAGCGGGCACATTTACTGCACTGAGAACACTGTCGGCTCGCGCCGACTGAATGTGTGTGTTAGTTTCGTTTTTACAGAAACCAAGGGACACGCATCGTGTAGTGTAAGCGGGCATTGTATGGGCGCGTTCACTACATTTTCTGCACAACCGACCTGAGTCGGTTTTATTTGAGCTAGCCCTGCACCGTGGCGGGCTGTGTCTGGGTGTGGGAATGGGCACAGGGACGTGGGCATTCTTACAACACTCGTAACACCATCGGCCGTGGCCGGAACACCAGAAAATGCACTCTTTATTGGATTTATCTGGGTAGCCATAGAAACGGCTTTTGTGCGCAGGCAAGCGGGCTGAGACACCGGCTGCTTCACTGCGAAATACACTGGGACAGTCACAATGCATGGAACTGAACGAGCGAGAAGTTTTGGTGGAAATCCGGCCGCAGCGGGCTTTACCTCAATCCTCGGCCGGGGCCCGCGCTGAGGGGGGCGGCATCCAGCAGAGCGAGAGCGCGGTGTTTGATCTCGGGCCTGGCGGCGCTGTTGGTTAGCCGAAACGACGGCCTTTGTGCGCAGGCAAGCGGGCTGTGGAACCAGCGTGCTCACTGCGAAATACACTGGAACAGTCACATTGCTTGGAACTGAACGAGCGAGAAGTTTTGGTGTAAATCCGGCCTCAGCGGGAACTGAACACCATCGCTTTCCTAGAGAGACTAGGAAGGCCTTGAGACCTCGGGCTTTATTTCAATCCTCGGCCGGGGCCCGCGCTGAGGGGGGCGGCTTCCAGCAGAGCGAGAGCGTCGAGGAACACGGAGCGCTCAGCTTCCGTCATCTCGGATAGCGTTAGCCACAAATGTTTCTCACCTTTCAGGGAGGAAGGGTCTCGACTGTGACGGAGCTTCGTCTTTCCCGAGAAAGCGTCTGTCCAGCCTGTTGCGCGTTAGTTACGCGGGCGCCTTTCAGTCGAGGCCGATGTAATCCACGGCTTGAGAGAGCGGACGCATCGGCTCAGTTTCAATGCCGGCTCCGGTAGGTTCGTCGAGCTCAAGTGCGGACGCGGCGGCAGACGGCGGCCGTTGTCCGTTTGGAGCGACTCGAGCGAAACCGGCGAAGCTGGCGGGCGAACCGGCGAGCTTTGGCGGGCAGAAGATAGCTCGGGAGCGCGCTGGGCGCGGCGCTTCTTGCGGCGCGGCATCACGGTGGGCTGGAATGCGGGCTCGGAGAACGACGCCAGGCGAGTCCGCAGAGTCACCATAGGCAGCCGCTCACAATGATGGCATCCGCCGTCAGCGAGCGCGATGGCCGCGTGATCCTCACCCAGGCAGGACACGCAGATGACGTGGCGGTCCTCATCGCTGAGTGGGGCTCGGCAAGAGCCACAGGAAGGCATCTTTAAAAAGACGCAGCTCTTTTAGAGGTAGTGGGAGAAAAATGCAAATATAGCAAACACACACACACTCTAAGGCAGAGGAAAGGATATGTACGCCGGAAAGCGCAGCAGGTACGGCGGCTGAAGGCGGCGAGGCCAGCGACTCCAGGCTCAAAGGCACGTCCCGCTGAAGGCTACAGGTCGACGGCGCGGCTTCTCATCCGGATCCAGCGATGCGTGAGCTTCGCTGAAGAGTTGAAAAATCAGTGTATGGCAGCTTATCGAGTTTGTTGATAGGGCGAGACCACACCCTTTCTGGCGGGACGTGACGATATGGGCGCGAAGTGCCCCCATTCGTCATGACGTCACGCAGAGCCTCTCTCGATAGGCTGCTGCTTTTGCCGCAAGACAGCCAATAGGCGCGCAAGCTGTCTCGCCTATGTCTGCTTGCTGCTGCAAAGCGTTTTACATTGATTAAAAATTAAGGATAATTTTTTGGCTTCAATATCTCGATGAAAAGAGTTTTCCCCATAGCGTAAGCTATTACGCAGTACGAGAGATACTCTCGTAAGAGAACTAATCACAGCCTCACCACACACACACACACACACTGAAAACGCACTGAATGCCAAGACTGATTCAAAATAAATGTTTTCTGTGTTCAAGTTTTTCAGATCGGTAAGATTTCTTAATGTTTTTAAAACGAGTCTTTTATGCTCACCAAGGTATGTGATTTAAGCAATATTATCAGTTATTACAATTCAAAATAACTATTTTATTTATTCCAGTGATCAAAGCTGATTTTTCAGCATTACTCCAGTCTTCAGTGTCACATGATCGTTCAGAAATCATTCTAATATGCTGATTTGATGCTTAAGAAACATTTATTATCATTCTCAATGTTGATGACAGTTGTGCTAAATTATGATTAGTTGTGCTGTAGTTTTTTTGTTGAATCCGTGACATTTTTTTCAGGTTTCTTTGATGAATAGAAAGTTCTAAAAAAACATTTATTTGAAATAGAAATCTTGTGTAATGATATAAAAGTCACTTTTGATCAATTTACTGCATATTTGCTGAATAAAAGGATTAACTTCTTTCAAATAAAAAATAAAGCTGACCCCAAACTGATGTCACACAGGAAGCTGTATTATGCAAACATATTGGGTTGTGGAGGACAAATTCACTCATTGCCAAACATCACTGAATCTCAAGAAGAAGTGTCTCACAAAGTCATATTTCATAGCATAATAAAAGAAAAAGGTTTTTTTTCTCAAATTACAGTGAAAAAAGTTTTTTTTCCCTCACAGACTGAATGCTGAACTGGAATGAAAATGTCACAATATAAGAAAATCTCAATGGTCCTAAAAATAAGCTCTATTTTCTTTTTGTATAATTAAATACAATTTATTAAATTAAGAGATTTTCTTTCTGATTAGGGTTTGTGATGAAAAGAGAACCAGGCGTGTTTTTGACAGGTTTTGTGAGATTCTCTTATTGCATTGAGGCGTCAATATAAGAAAAAACATTTGCTTTCAAAACATGTCACATTATCATCATTCTATATTCACATAAAATAATTCTTATTAGCAACCATTTTCTAAATCATAACTATCAAACAAAATATGCTTTCAGCCTGTTCTGATAACCTTTAAGCAAAATAACAAAATGATTTTGTAATGTATGAACATGAAAAAAAAAAACATAACGGCACTTAGTGCTGATAAGGACATATACTCTCAAACTCACTCTGACCACCATCAATTCACATTTGAAAAACTGTACATCAGCTTATATAATCTTATACAGTCTATAAATCATATATGATATATACTGCAAATTAGGTACGTAAACCATTATAATCTGCTGTGCCTTTTCTTAAAGAAGAATCTACAGTGCAAGTCTTCACAGACGCAGCTGTCTGTCACTTCTGCATAGACTGTCATGTCGAACGAGACATGCGAGATGCATAGCACACCTACTGGCGAATCAGCAAAGCTTCTCCTTACGCCCACTGTTGTGGCTGTTGCTCAAAGGGACAAAAAGATGTATTCAAAGTCGGACGAAACTCAAGAAATAGTTTCTGAATTATCCCAGGTTTTCCATCCTGACATCATTTTTCCAGCTTCCCAGAATTTCAACATTTTTCATGCCATCTACAAATGCTCACAAATTGCTTTCTGGGAAGCTGACGATGGGCTAAAGTACAAGAATGTCACACAGTTGAACTGTATGTGCTGTGTAGTCTTTTTTCTCAGGGTCCTGAGGGTTTCTCCTTTATCAACCTGAATCATATATGTATATATATATACACCTGCACATCATTCGAATTGTGATGGTCTCTTAGCTGCATTGTTTCTCTGTGCACATGTTCCGCATCACAAGATTAAAAACTGCTCACGAGGCGCTTCGTTAAGCACAGAAGAAAGTCCATTACTCCAATGGGAGGTTGCGAATGAAAAAGCCTTTTTCCGACCTTCCAGGAAGCATCTGAGATCCAACGCCACTGCTGACCATGTGCAAGAGCAAAACATTATTAGACATTATATTCGCAAACACCATGATATTACCATAGCACAATGTCTTTAAAAATTCACTCGTTCCGCTTACTTGGGGGTGAATCGCCTCTTTTTTGCATCAGGTTGTTGTGGGACGGCCCCCTTTTCCCTCCGTTCTGCTGCCCGGTCCCTGTATCTCAGCTGAAACGAAGAGCGCCACCCAGAGGTCAATACATTCAGAGGTGTCACATGATCATCAATGAATCATAGAGAAAAAAAAGCAGTTATGGGGGAAAATGATAATTCCACACTATCAGAGGAGTTTGGCGATAATCATGGGTTTACCTCTGTTTCGGATCGCTCGTGTGCCTCTGGCTGGCCTGGTCTGGCTCTCCTCTGCTCCAGGTTTTGCTGCACATGGAGGAATAAAGACAATGACATGAATAGAGTGTAGGGCTGGGTAAAAATATCGATTCATCAATGCATTGCAATTATTTGTTTCTCAATTCAATATCGATTCATCAAATCCTATGAATCGATTCAGCCCACCGCCCAGTGGCGGCGCTGTGGGCAACACTCATCAGAGCGCGCGCTGACACGGAGTAAAGGCCAATTTATACTTCTGCGTCGGGTGCGCGCGGTAGGTACGGCGTAGCACACGCACAGACGCGTGCCCTTCGCAGTACCCTTCGCCGTAACCTGACGCGCACCTCCTCAAAAATGTAACTACGCGTCGCGGCGACGCGGACCGCAAGATCTGTGATTGGTCGGCTTGGTAGCATCGCGTTTCCTCCTACGCATTTCCGGCGTGTTTTTCTGCACCGCCCGCCATTTTTAAATTCTAAGTACAGCGAAACTGTTAAAAAAACTAAAAACTTACTGCTTTTCCACCTCGATAAGCTCCAACTCCAATGTGATCCGCTCTCTTTCAATCGCCATTGCTTGTAGTAGCCTAAACTCAAAACAGTCGCGAGGAATATTCTTCTTCTCTAGGAACCGCGCGGAATCTAAACACAGTGGAACATTAAAACCCTCCGCTGCCAACTAGTGTTTCGGCGCTGTACTGCAGAGCAACGCAGACCTAAACGCAGAAGTATAAATGCTCACGATGGCATCGCCTACGTGCGTAGCCTACGCCCTACACTACGGCGTACACTCGACGCAGAAGTATAAATTGGCCTTAAGGGCCATTACATAGTCAACGCATCGGTACGCATACGCGTCCGCAAGGCTACGCATCGCTACGCTTCGGCCGCCATTATGCGTCGATGCGTAGCCAAATGTGTCGTCCTAGTTTTTGATACGCAACGCACCGATTTGGCATCCTCGCCCGGATTTGTGGTCCCTGCACGCATGGGCCATCAACGGGTACCCGCTGACCTCCCAGAGGGAGTGTTAAACACGATCGCGCAGGCTAGAGCCCCGTCTACCAGACGGCTCTACTCCTCGAAATGGTCTGTGGGGGCGACATTGCAAGTATTGTACATTAATTCAAGTATATTTTGTTTACAGAAGAAGGTTTGAATACAATGGCGGGCGAAGAGGACAAATTATGCGAGCGTATACATCCGCATTTATATTGTATAATAAAATGTTTTTTCAGACAATACAATGACAAACAAACATCTGTGAAGAGCCTCTTACCAACGGTAAATACACCCGAGTGTCATCTGCTGTCATATATGACAGTTCCTCGTAATTACACTCCAATTAAATAGAGTTGGAAAATGCCTGGAGAGAGGTTGCAACCGCGATGGGAAAGACCGTAGATAAGGTGAAAACCATGGTGAAAACAGATTGGAAAAGTGCCTGTGACAAATTTTCTCTACTACCCCCTGTTGCGTGAGCGGTGTATTGCATTTCACGCATCGCCCGTGATGCCTGCGTCTGCTTGCGTCCACTGTTTTGACTATGAAAGGGAGCGCGTCGCTCGCGTCGTTCGCGTTGCTTGCTCGCATAGCTCGCGTTGACTATGTAAAGGCCATAAAGACTTGTTTATACTCGACGCGTTCGTTTCTTTTTACTGTCTATAATCCGCACGTGAGCGAAGGTGCGCGCGGCAAAAATGACGCGTTTGGTGTGCAAGACCTCATTTCGCTTGGCTGTGTGCAAGGCTTTTTTTGTAACAGCGCGCGCGGCACCGCATCCGAGGATGAACGACTTCTGACAAGCCGAATCTGTCCGAGTAATGTTATGTATGTCACCGCACCGGCACGCAGTTTGCGAGTCTAAATTGCAATTCATTGCAAAGATTTTTTTGTTATGGATTTGTTTACTGTGTGTGATTCATTTAATGGAAAGCACATTCACTTCTAGTCGTCTTGTTCATTTTAAATAAACGTAGAGCAAGTAGCTAATCAGTGTCTGCTCGTTTATTCAAACTAAGTTGTCCTATATAACAGACGAAGGTCGCAACGTCCCCAAAAACTGCATGTGCACTAGTTTGATAACAAATGCTTCAGAGTTAACATGTTATATATATTGTACTAAAATGTTATGAGTTATATGATGGAAATGTCGGTAATGTATCCTACATAGGTACAGTAAATAAGCCTAAGGTTCTCTGATCAGCTGTTCAGTGTTATTTATCGTGTTGACAAAGTAAGTTAGCACTTTGTAATGTTATAATATCTATGGTTGCACTTTGTTTTATGAGTATGCACATTTTGTGCTTCTGTTTACATTTATTTTATAACTTGAATGTTTAGGAAGAAAAATATACTTTCTACTAACAGTTACATGCACTTTAGATTAGAGATGTTAATAAAGCACCTGTTTGTTACAGTTGTGCTTTGTATTCAACACATGTACAATATTGTACAGTTTGTTCTGCTAAATAAACCATGACAGGAAACATGCTTGGGTCAATTTGTTCTTAAACATTGGTAATACTGCACACATTATTTAAAAATATACCCAGGTACTTAATTACTTGTGTATTTACTTATTATTGAATCGATATCGAAGCTAATAAGTCAATATCGAATCCAATCGAAATCGAATCGAATCGAAGCCTCAAGAATCGAAATCGAATCGAATTGTGAAATTCCTAACAATACCCAGCCCTAATAGAGTGTATTATTCTGTTAATTCATTTGGTTGGTTGTTGCAGTCTGGATATTTTTGCTGGCAAGAATCCAAATCCAAAAGAAAAATGAGACAAAAATTAATAAATCAATACTGAGTGTGAACAATAATTTGGTACAAGTGTTTTGTTGTACAGCTAGCACAGTTGGTATAGTTAATTCTGGTGTTATTTTAGTATTATGGTATTTATTAATATTTTTATTAGTGTCGTTTTACTGAATAGCATTTTGAACAGCATGGTTGAGTGAAAGATTCAATGACCCATTCATAACCAACTGCCTCATTCTTGAATGAATCGGCCGTATGTACGAATGATTTGTATGAATGACTCGCTCATTAAGAAGGTCACTTGCCGCCACCTACTGGCGGTTTAGTTTTATGTTTAAAATAATAATTTTTTATATATACTTTAGTTAACAGTATAGCACTGGTTATTGCTAATATTCATTTCAAAATCTAAATATATGGGAAGGAAGAATGGTTAGAAATGAAAACAACATGATCTTGGCATTGAGCACGGCTCATATGTTGGCACGATCCGTCACTCACTCGGTGAAGCTCAGAGAGTTGCTGATGTCTGATCAGAGCCTCTTTACTGGGGAACTGTCTCCTGCACAGCAGACAAGCCAGCTTAGACCAGTCCGTCAGCCTCTCCTCTCGCTCTCCGGCCTCCTCCTCGCTGTCCGTCTCTGCGCTGTATCCGGACACCAGACCCGGAGAAGGACTCAGCTGAAAGACAACCACAGACTTAATACACTAAATACTGAACTATAATAGAATGCATAATAAAAATCCCCAAATGTAATGCATTTAAAAATGTAAAACAACAAAAAGACAAATCAAACTGCTACATAATATAAGAAAGTCTCGATATACTCAAAGCGAAATCGAAGGAGGAACTGGTGGAAAGAAATTCGTTTGGACTGGAGTTCCAGTGAAAGTTTGCTGTGCCTGCTAATCACCTGAGAACTATCACTGAACCATAGCGATGATGTAATGATAGGTGTGGCTCTGGTGTAAATCTTCCCCAGGTCAGTCTGTCGATGTCAGACGCCAGTGAAAACACACACACTGGAGCGGTGATTTGTAGTAGAAACTGAAGTTGTACTTCTAACTGAGAGCGACAGGGACACTGTTTTCCATGTTTAATACAGTAAGGGTGCGTTCACACCTGCCTCATTTAGTTGGGTTGAATTGCACTAGAGTTCGTTGTCCCCCTTGGTGCGGTTCGTTTGGGCAGGTGTGAAAGCAGCAATCGCACTGGGGTGCGCACCAAAAGCGGACCAAACAAGGTCCGCGAAGGTCTTTCAAGCGAACTCTGGAGCGGTTCGTTTGTGGTGAGAATGTGATCCGACCTCGAACAGACCCAACTGCCAAAGAACTGCACATTTTTGGACTAAACCAGCTGCCGTAGTCAAACAAAATTATTATTTAGATTGTCAATAGGGGCGGGCTCCCTTTAAGCCATGACTGACTTACCGCGTTCTGCACTCTCACTAAAACACTCATCATAAACACTGAAGTTGTCCGCATTGCACATTGAATCTCTTATTTATATCGTGTCTACACTTTGTTGTTTATGAGGGGAATTTGTGAAAGGATAAAGCTTGTGCTGATTCTGAACATACATTGTGAGCGAATTCTCCGCATGTCTGCCGGATTTTCCTCCTCTTTGTTTACTTCCGGGATTTCTGTTGGAATTTTCCCGCACGTTAATTCTGACCAATCGAAGTACAGTTGTGAAAATAAGACACATCTGGCCAACGAGTGATGTGGATGTTGTCACGTGACTGCATTTTGGTTCGTTTCATCAACTGATTCGGACCAGAGCAATCAGTGTGGTGTGAAAAGGAACCAAAACACCTGAAAAATTATACAAATATAATTTTTTACACTTAGTCCGGACCAAATGGACCGAACTACAGGTGTGAAAGCACCCTAAATCTGCTGGCTTTATATTGTATAAAGTAATAAACCTAACGTGACTTTACTGGAGTGCCGAGCTGTTGCAAACATATCTACATCACACATCGATGATCTGATGCTTTCTTAACTGCTGTTTTCTCATCGCTGTTATTTTTGTTGTGTTTATTTTGTTATTGAGAGAAAAACACACAGCACATTTACATATTCACCTAAACCCACTCTCAACAGAGAGGACGGCGTCAGATGTTCGCTAACAAATATATCGCTCCACAAAGTATTTCAGACTTATTTTTACCCCTAAGCGAAGAACGTAAATAACTTTGCCATGAGTATATCGGGGCCGTAGGGTAACAAAAACAAAAAATAAACACACTTCTCTTTCTTCTAGATGTTTGATCTGTTCCATCAGAATCAGAGGTCTCTCCAGCAAGGCACCCTGTGTCAAAAAAGATTTCACACCATCAGTCAGACATGTGGCATTTTAAAGCAGGGCGTTAGCCAGACAAAACCCAACCTTCATCTCCAGGACGGCGTATCCCGCATCCGCACTGGCAGATTCCCGCCTGTCATCGGGTCTACCCTGTGCCATCAATCGAGAGTTAGTGCTCAACGAGGACGACGTGGACGATCGGCCATTCTCCTTCTGCCGGTTCAGACTTTTGGCCCACCGCTCCATGTCTTTGGCTATCTGAAGAGACGTACAGATACATCAGGAAGAGATACTCGATTTCAATGACATCTCACTAAAACCTCACCCTCTAGAGCCTACAGTACACCCCACTTTTTACACTGCCAAGGCCTGTTGTTTCACAGCCCAAGAAAACGATGAGACCAAACAACAACAAACCTGTGGATATCAACAACAACAACAACAGACGGCCAAGTTGACAAGCGTTTGTGTGAGGGGACATTTTAGTAAAAGACTTTTATCGCTCGTAAGCCTCAAAAAAGCTGTTTCAGAAGAAACTGAAGTATACTTTGAGTAAACCTGAACATGCTAAATGATTCACAAGCAGCAAATATTTCTGATTTCTGAACACCTTTCATTTAGAGTCGGCATAAATGGAAAAAAAAGAAAAGAAAAGTAGGACAGGACTTGATTTTGTCCATGGGGAATTGAGTGCGAGTGTACCTGCTGTGCCGTCTTATTCTTGGGCTTGTCCTTCTTGTCTTTGCTGCTGTTGGGAGCACCTGAAAGGTCAGAGGTCACTCCCGCAGGGTCTGTGTTGTCATCGGACGATTGTGATGTGGCGGGAACATACGTGTGGCTTTCCCCGTCCCAGTACATGTACTGCTGAGTATGGGGATTATAATAGTACTAGAAGAACATCACAAAACAAACAGAAAACATTATCAGTATGCTTGAATAGAATTAGTATTAAGTTGTGCAGGATTGGTCAAGATTTATTTGTCTGTGTTTTTTGCAGCGATGTGCATTATAACCAATCCCACACGTATCTGTTGAGCTTATGAATGCAGTGGCCAATCAGAGGCATTTAGATTAGACACAGCTGAAACACTAGTTTTATTACCTGCGCAATCCTGAATCTGAAAATTATTTCTGTCATAATATTGGGTAACACTTTACTTAAAGGTCAGTTACATGTACTTACTGTAGTAATAACAGATCAGCATTATTACAAGTAACTAATCCAAAACCAAACCCTTAACCCTATAGTAAGCACATGTAGTTACTTAATATTACTCAGTACTGATTTGTGAAATTACACTGTAACAACATCACCGTAAATTAAAGTGTAATATTGCTGCTCTATCTTGTAATACATTTCAGTTTCTTAGTTTTATATAGGCTATTTACATTATGAAATAGTGCAAATACATGTATGCCAGCTTTAAACAGCATTAAACAGTCTTTCAGCATAAAGATGACTTTTGTTGATGCTGGTACAATTAAAAACTATATTTCAAATATGCAAACTTTTCATATACATACATACATAATACATATTAAATAATTCTATGACAACGTTATTATGCCCCTTCTTTTCTGTCAATACACGCTTATGCGTAAATGACCAAATACTCCAGGATACTGGTGTACACAGTAGGGCAAAAAAAAATTATCACGATTTCTTGATTTTTTTTCCGATTTCGATTTTAATCACGATTTTGACACAAACAGACATGCTTTACAGTTTTAATGCATTCTGTGTGAATTTGAAACATATTTCCAAAGGAAACCAATTAGAGCTTTATCGTGTAGCACCAAATCTAGTAAAACATTACATATTGCTCTTTGTATTGTTGTAAAATACATTCAAAATCAAAAAGATCAATTATTTTATATATAGTCTACTATAAAATTAAGACATATTAAGTATAGCACAGCTGTTTAATGAGGCAACAACATATGATAGATAAAACAGAACAAAAAAGGCTATTAATAATCTTTCATTGAGCAAAAGTATTATGATATGATTATGAAAGACTCCAATGCAGTGCTGCACAAAGCGCTTATGCGCATCCCGAGCGCAGAATGATGCGCTTGAAGCAACACTGTCACAGCGCGCAGCGCGTCGAGTCCGCATTAAAAAAGTTCAAAGCACAAAGGAAATACATATCGATGCATAGTGTATTATACAGTATCTATCTATGCAATAGTTTATTGAGCCTTTTCTTTTAACAGTTTTAAATTTAAGTTACTGTGCGCGTGATGAACATTTATAGTGCTGACTCTACTCTAGTGTTGTGATCTAACAGACACACGGTAAGTTAGAAACGAACAGTCCAGCAAGATAGTCGTTTAATGCAAAACCATAGAGCTTTATCTACAGATCAAGTTTAATAATATTAACATTGAATGACCATCTCGACTTAGAGAGAGTTTCATCGTTGACTGTCGAAACCGAACGCGCGCTGTTTGATGCTGAATGGAGAATGACTGACAGCCGCAGCGGAGGAAACTAGGCTACTTGTAAACCAATCAGGTAATGTTATTCTCTTACCTTCCCAGAGAAAGAAACTGGTGAGGCAAGCCCCTTTGCGCTAATATTTCCACGCACTTCTGGCACGCGCACCTGTTCACAGTTCACTGAATCATTCTCTGGTACCCGCCCGGTCTGTTCTGTTGTTCTCGCGCTCAATATAGGCGCGCTGCATTCTGATTGGTTCAGCTAGCATACTGCGAGGTTGAAGCCGGGAGCGCGGAAAAAATCGTGCTATGAAGCGATTTAGAAATCGCGCATGCTCAAATCGCGATTTTATTACGATTTCGATTAATCGCACAGCCCTAGTACACAGCAGCGACACACACTTCATAACTAAACTGTGCTCTGCAATCCCCAAGCCTTTTTTATTACCTGTGAATTTGGGTCATAGTAGAGGCCCGTAAGAGGGTCATAATAATAGCCAGAGCTCTCATCGTAATGGTATGTGGACACGTCAGGATCCGCTGCAGGAAAGAGGAAAGAATTCATTAGGTCAGCTAAAGTAACTACAAAACATTTTATGTAAAATTAATATTCAAGTGCCCCCTATTATGCTTTTTAAAATATTAAATTTCATGTAGCGTGCAATACAGCTGTTTGAATGTAAAAGATTGGCAAAGTTTTAAAGATGAAACAAGAGCACAACTAATGGCTCCTTTAAAAAAGAACCAATTCTGAACTGCTGAAATGAGTTATTCCAGTCTGTCTTACTGCATAAACTAATTAGCATAATGCCAGCCTGCGGTCTTTATTGGGTGCCCACGAACAACGTCTACTTTGACTCTCAAACACTGGAGTTGTAGCTGAGGCCTGGAAGAGTTTGGTTCATGTTGTCGACCAATCAGAGCAGAGTGGACCAATCACAACAGACTGAGCCATCTGACCAATCAGAGCAGAGTAGACCAATCAAAACAGACTGGGTCATCTGACCAATCAGAGCAGAGTAGACCAATCAAAACAGACTGGGTCATCTGACCAATCAGAGCAGAGCAGACCAATCACAACAGACTGAGCCATCTGACCAATCAGAGCAGAGTAGACCAATCAAAACAGACTGGGTCATCTGACCAATCAGAGCAGAGCAGACCAATCAAAACAGACTGAGCCGTCTGACCAATCAGAGCAGAGTGTGAAAGACAGACAGAATATTTTATTAAACCGTTTCAGACACAGTGAGAAAAGATGTGATGCTGCAATGTATATTGTGAGAAAGGTAAAGTATTATTTTTTTTACTTGGACACATGTAAACCTGTTGACGAAATTAGGAGCCTTTAAAATAACATAATAGGAGAACTGTAATGTTTTGGGCTGTGTGCTTACGGTACTGCTGGCACTCCAGAGCAGTTCCAGGTGTGGGAGGCTGGTTCAGTGTAGCAGGCTGAGGTTTCCCAATGATCTCCACCTGGGCCTTTGCGCACACACACACACACACACACACACACACACACACACACACACACACACACACACACACACACACACACACACACACACACACACACACACACACACACACACACACACACACACACACACACACACACACACACACACACACACACACACACACACACACACACACACACACACACACACACACACACACACACACACACACACACACACACACACACACACACACACACACACACGGTGTACAGACAGACAATTAGTGTTTTTTTTCATAGTAACAAAGAAAATCAAATAATGAATAAAAACAGAACTCTACCTGGTTGGCCTGTGTGAAGGTTGTCGTTGCGATAAGCTGGGTGTGGGATGCTGTGAGCGCCAATATGGAGGTAGCACCCGTTTCTCCTATGGTTGAATACACATTCACACTTACTACAATAAAAGAGCCACAGACTGAAAGCAGATGTAACTGAGCTGTAGTTTTACCTGTGGCGGTAGTTCCTCCGCCAGGAGTGCCTAATGAAGTGTGGCTAGTCATTCCCGCAGTCGCTGGTCCTTTAAAGGGTTGTGCCTCTGCATTGACACCCAGCACAGCCTCTTGCCCAAACACAGCTGCTGCCCCCTGCTGGTGCACCCTGAAATCAGCACTCACAGCTGCACCCGAGAGCTGCGCCGTCTGCAACATAACCAGACATTAGCAGTGTTAAAGAAGGAAACCACATCTCAACACTGAATGGAAGACAAATATGTTCTGCAACTGTCGATACATATATTTGTTAGCGGTTCATTAGTTATCCAATGAACAAAATCAATCTAAAAATAGTTTACTAATTATTAAAGACTTTTTAAATCAAATGTATGTGTACTTTAAGAAAACCCTTGAAAGGGTACTGATGCACCAAAATGTTATTTTTTTTTTTTTTTACCAAAACAGAAACCGAACGTTTTCATTTAGCTGACAACTGAAAAGTTTAATAATAAATTAATTTATCAAATGCATTTAATAACCCAGCACATTTTTATATCAACTTGGTATAATTATTTTTCTACTCTAATTTGTTGGTGAAATATAAATATTTAAATAATGGCTTGTTTTCAAGACAGATTTATTCAAAAATACATTAAATAATGATGAAGTAAAGATATAATGAATATGTGATATACTGCATACAGTATATTTATCATAATCTAGAGTAAATTTTTCTAGCTAACGAATACATTTATGGGCACTGAATGGTTTTCCTGAGGTAAATGTATGACGTGACTATTTTATCGACATCTTTCTGTGGTTGAAACACTGATTACATTTATGTAAGTTGTACTGTTTCTTTAAATAAACCTTCTGATGTTCATTCATGCTTGAATTAACAATTAAATATCACTGTTTTTCAGTCAATGATTTCAGCCTTAAAAATGTTTTGGCCAAAACCAAAACTTAATTTTCAGCCAAATATTTCCAGTTGCATCACTAGTTATTATTGTGGTAATATTCAAAATTTTAATACATTTTTTTTTTGATTGGTTGAGACTCATTCAGTTGTTTGTGTGGCTATTAAATAGTTTGTGACATTAAGGACACATCACAGATTTTTCCCCATTGTCATGCAAGTTTTTAACTAGTAACAGTGACTTCCAACAATTTCAAAATTGTTGAATTTTCCTTTTCAGTCCAAAACCTTGACAACTGTGGCAAGGCAACTGTGGTTTAAGTGGAATAATTCAATCTGCTTTGCAACGTGGCCGCATTTAAACCTTTGGTGCAAACTCATTATCACTAATTGAAGATCCTAGAGTTATTATTCTGCATATGAGTCTTTATGCTGTTAATCAAGCCATGTCCTGTGCTGTGTGTACCTGTGTGACGGCCCACTGAGCTGCAGCAATAGCTGTACTCGCTACGGTCGCCACACTCACCCGACTCCCATCTGCCAGAAAGACATCGCTGAGAGAGAGAGGGAGATCACTCACAAAACTGTACAACATACATGTAATGCATTACAGTAATAATGTGATCTGTGAAAACTCAAATCTGTGGCTCTGCTGAATTTTCCTATTACACAACTATGACATCAGTGCAATGCCGCAGGATCAGTATTAGAAAAGCATGAACTCGTACCGTTTGGTGCCCTTGGCAAACTTGGCAAACTCTACAGAGATGAGCTTGCCGTCGATAGAGAGAGGAGGCTGCAGGGACTGGAGGATCTGAAGCAGCTGTGAAGCTTCCTAAAACATGACAATACCCGTTTGTGTTAGTCTTACATGCATGACTCTCCAACAAAACAAGCAGATGCAATTTGCAAGTAGAGAGTCGTTGTCTAACCACGATAGTAGTGAGCTGCAGAAAAGCAAACCCTCGGTTGAGCTGTGTCTGTTTGTCTTTGATGAGCCGGACATTTGAAGGAGAGAGAGTAGCAAACGGGGCCAAAGCGGACAAAATGGCTTCTAGTGTAGTATGGGGTCCCAGATTGCGCAGGATCAGAGCTGAAGAGATGTGAACACAGATTTAAACACTGTCTTACCCCAAAGTAAAACTGTTGAACGGGTGCACGACTTACAGTCATTGGCCACCTCGGCAGCCTGGGACGAGGAACTTAAGTTGAGAATTGGAGATGCTGTCTGGTATATGATGGGAAGGGGCAGTAAACCCTGAGCGGAGTCCTTTAACTGCCCCAAAGTTAAACTTTTTGGCACCTGAGGGAGTTTCAGCTCAGCCTCTGTAAAGAAAGAGTCATATGTGCAAGAACTTGCATTAATATATATGTTTTTACCATTTTGGAGCGTGAGAAAAGAAACTGCAACAAATTCATTTGCATTCACACCTGATTTTGGAACTCCACATTTGAAACACTTTTCTCTTCGTTTGAAGTTCTGCACTCCACACTGCCAATCAAAACACATGCTTGGGTTGACAACTACATCACTGAGAAGTATTTGTTCACTTAAAGGCATAGTTCATCAAAAATAAAAATTCTCTCGTCATATATACTCAGCTTTATGTCGTTCCAAACCCAGATGATTTTCTGGGTTTATCTTCAAAAATGTGTAAAAGTAAATATATGCGAATTGAGCAGTTTAATTTAAGTCTTCTGAAGAGACAACCACTGTGCTTTTCACATTTAAACACTGATCAACGCACATACACAGAGCGGATAAATAGTTATATATTTATTGCGCGCTAAGTCTCCAGAGATTACATAAACAGTACATTGGGATGTCAACCAGATACTGGCACTGAATAGAACACATACAGTATAATATGACATGTAAATAATCCATTTGAAATATTAAGGTTATAAAGATATTTACATTTTTTAACATAATAAAAAAAATAAAAAAAATCACCATTACCGGTATATCGCAATTCGCGACTCCCCTACTTGGATTATATGACGTGTTGCACTGGATCATTCTGTGATACTTTGCGTCATTTTTAAAAAGCTTGCTGCTGGTCACTATTCACTGCCATTATATAGACAAACACGAGCGGGACATTTTTTAACAATTATCCTTTTGAGGCCCCAAAAAAGAAAGAAGGGCTTGCTGTATTAGAACAAGACCAGAGTGAATCATGACAATTTTAATCTAAAGAGGGATTATCCTATATGGCACACTAATTCAAGAATTAATTCATGCTTAGACATAATTTAGCATAATTCTTCAATTATTGAAATAAAGAACATTAAGAAAGTTACCTTATTGCAGAGCCAGTCTTCATTTGCACGGGGCTTTGGGTCGCTGTAGTGCATAGATACTCGCTGTCCCAAAATAGTGAGCACGCTCTGAAAGTGAGACACAGAAGAAGAGAGGGGACAACAGAATAAAAGAGGGTAAATATCATTTTCAGGGTGGAACTGGCACACTTGAGACCTCATCTCAACACAAGAGGGGAGGAGAAGACTGGATAAAAGAGAGAGAGGAAGTCAGATATCACCATCAGCTTGAGAGGACTCAGAAAGACGCGCCGGCCTGCGTGTGAGAGAGCGTGTGCGAACACCCTCTCTGGCCAAAAGCCTCAACCTCCCCCATTCAGGGGAACAAAAAAAAGTCACGCTCACTCCTGCCCACCCACATTAAGCCACAAATAAAACATCCAGACAGAAGATCACAAAAGCAAATTCATACAGCGATGACAGGACACAGAATAGAGACTTGAACGTATTACTGTACCTGAGCCAAAAATAAATCCTTCAGGACCTCAATGCTTAAAAATAAATGCTGACAACTCCCCTCATTTGAGTTAATGGCACTAAGAAAGCATCTTTAATGTAACTGAATACTTAAAATCGGGTAATTTGAAAGTTGTTGTTTTTCTTTGAGTACTTTAGAGGCCAAATACAAACAAAATGACTCCATGCTTGTGTACATAGGTCCAACTATTTGATATTGCAGCCTTTCATACCCACAAATAAATCAGAAATAACTAACTAGCATTAGTCTTTATAAAATCAATTTCTAGGCTTATCCACAGTCCATTCATGAACCATCTGCTACATGCTACATGCAAAAATGGCAAGCACTGGCTGAAATCACCAATTTCTAATCTGACTGCCTTGCTGTTGGACAAATACCAGAAATCAGGGTGTACAGCATGAAAGAAAGTGTGGTTTACAAGGTACTGGGCTGCTACAGCACATATAATGAACAAGAAATCAGTGAATTTGCCCAATTCTGCGAGGCTCGTAGCAATAAATTAGCAGCAAGTACACAGTTAATGTAACTTCTTTGATGTGAAATAATAGGTAGTTATTACCTCTGTGCAGACAGAAATTCTAGTATAACTGTACATTGTCCTTTCGACGCTGAGACATGGACGCTCTATGGGAATGCCTTCAATGTGCGCAGGTGTCTGAAACACGTGTGAAATCACGCCAATGTTATTGGCCACGGCAGTCATATATAATAATTTGTTACATTTATTTAGCGCTTTTCTGGGTACTCAAAGCGCTTTACATGGAAAGGGGAATTTCCTCAACCACCACCAATGTGCAGCATCACCTTGATGATGCGACGGCAGCCATATTGTGCCAGAACGCTCACCACACACCAGCTTACTGGTGGAGAGGAGACGGAGTGATGAAGTCAATCAGAATATATGGATGATTAGGAGGCCATGATGGACAGAGGCCAAGGGGCAAATTTGGCCATGATGCCGGGGTTACACCCCTACTCTTTTTCAAAGGACATTGTGGGATTTTTAATGACCATAGAGAGTCAGGACCTCGGTTTAACATCTCATCCGAAGAACCACCTACTGGCCTCACTAACACCTCTTCCAGCAGCTACCTGGTTTACTCAGGAGTCCCCCATCCAGGTACTGACCAGGCTCAGTCCTGCTTAGTTTCAGTGGGCAACAAGTCTTGGGCTACAGGGTGATATGGCTGCTATCACATCACTGGTGCACCGGCATGACTACAAGAGGGCACCTGCATTAAAAGTCAATAGCTTCATCTTCAGGAAGACGCTTTGTTTGTGTGTGTTGATTTGTTTAAAAGAAAAACAAAATAAAGAAACTGCATGAGTTATTACAGGGGGTGACACACAGAAACTCTGTGTCATCTGTTTGAGAGCTGAGCACGCTCAGTTCAGCTCTCGAGGGAGCTCTGCTGCTCTTGCTTGGCTCTCTTCGCTGGGATGGGAGCCAGGCATCGGCACCTCATGGTATGGATTGTTTCTCCCTGATCCTCCATAGGAAGGTATCGAGATCATGGGGAATTCAGCTTGGATAGTCTTCTCTGTCATGTAAAATTATTCAAACATAGAGGGGCTATGTGAGCACAGATATGAGAAGATGCCCCAGGTTGAAGAGGCTATCTCTCCCATTGCGCTGCATCTCTGAAGGCACCAGTCCTGCCCTCATGCCTTTCCAGATCTTCCCAAGTCCTACCCAGCAGCAGGTCAGGCCAATGGAGCCCTGCACACTATGGCAATGTTGTAGGGTTAACCAGACCGACCTTCTGAAGGACCTGGATCAAGGGTAGGGACTGTCTCCAGAGGCAGCCCTGGAGCACCACAGATCTTGTCCTCCATGCCACCAAGCAGATGGCCTCGGCCATCAATCAATCTATGGCTGTGATGGTTGCCACTGAGAGGCGTCTGTGGTTAAACATTTTGGGCATAAAGGAGAGAGAGAAATCCTTTCTCCTTAAAACCCCAGTCTCTCCCTCTGGTCTCTTTGGCACTGCTGTTGATACAGTTTTCAAGAGGTTCAGAGAGGTGAGGGTTCAGTCTGCAGCCTTAAAAAGTTCATCCCCTTTAGTTTAGCCCCGCAGTGTGGACATGAACTATGTGGCATGGTTCCCGAGGTTATGCGATGAATGGGTGAATTGCCAGTGTAAAGTCCCCCTTTTTCGGTGTCAGGATGTTTCCTTGCTGGAATCACGATGAGAATAGGTGCTCATTAGCCGAGGTATGGGTTACATTGCAGAAGGGTGTTCAGCACACTTTCCTAGAGGGCAAGTACACTCCCTGGTATATCGGCAGCAAAAGTCTTTCAAGTTCTTTTTTTGTTAAGTGCCACCTGGTGAGGGGCAGTTGACAGAAGAAGGTTGCAGCTTTAACTAAGAGGTGATAGTGTAGACGAGATATGAAGGCACACTTCCCTGGTGTCCTCTGGAAGATTTTTCCCAGTTGGATCTCCTGAAAGTACATTTGCTACTCTTCTCCAATGAGGACTGAGGGTTAACGGGCTGTTGATAGAGCAGATGGTTCCAACACTAAACTTCCCTCACTCTCTTCTGTAGTCTTCACCAGCTCTTTAAGACTGGATGCTGAATATATTCTCCCCTCGGTTGGGTTGCTTTTAATGAGTCACAAACGGAGAATGGCTAATGTGGTGGAACAGTAGTCTGCCCTTTCCCAGATTGGGAGTGTTCGGTGAACACAGCGGAAGCTGTAGCCTCCCTAGTTAGCTCTGCCCCTCGGGTCTCTGTTAGGAAGATTACATACTAAACTTTGGTCCTAGGACCAGTCTGGTCACTGTAGCGTCACTAACAGTTATTAGATAGAGGCATCAGAGCTGAGGAACGTTCAGCACCTCTAGGTGCTAAAACTCTTGGACCCTTGGTATGTATATTGTATGGCAACTATAGGTTCAGACCCTGGGTTTGGACTATGCTTGGTTCACTGCAGTTCATTCAAAAAACAGCTGGTGAGCAGGCACTTTAGTATGGCTTTGTGGGTATAGCGTCAACACCATGACACAGCGAAATCCCTCGAAAGGGAATGTCTTAGGGTTACGTATGCAACGCGGTTTCCTTTAACTCAGAGCCAATAGTGTAGACGAGATATGAAGGCACACTTCCCCGGTGAGCACTGGAAGGTTTTTCCCAGCTGGATCTCCTGAAAGTACTTTTGCTACTCTTCTCCAAGCAGGACTGAGGGTTAGAGTGGGCTGTTGGTAGAGCAGATGGTTTGAACACTAAACAGTGCTCTCTTGAATAGTCTTCGCCAGCTCTTTGAGACTGGACACTGAATACATGCTCCCCTCAGTTGGAGGAAATGGAGGGGAGACAACAAATTGGAAATGACGGTGGAACAGTAGTTTGCCCTTCAGGCATGCCTGCATGTTTTCCATCAGACAACTCTAAGTTGATGACGTTTAATGCAGGTGCCCTTTTATAGTTCATCATATGACTGCTTTGACCAATAAATTCTCCTGTTTTCTGTAGAATTGTATGGGGAGACCATTATTTGGGTCAGTTTTTTGGCATCATCAATACAAAAACAAAATTGTGGTTAACCGCTTTACAAGCCCATCAAACCAATTATTCCTGTCTAAGTGTGGACTTCTTGATCAGAATAAGCAGCAGTGTGGACTAGAATGTATCTAGTATTCAGCAAGGAGGTTTACAACAGGTAGATTGGGGGGAGAGACCCAGTAAAAAGTGTACTGTAAGTTTCTCTGAACAAATGTGTCTGCCACAGACTATTACTTTATTATGACTTCTTCCTGGCTTTCATGTAAACTGATATTCATGTATATCAGCTAATCTACGAACGCACTGGTAGTAATTGAATAATTCAAAGATACGTTAGAGGAACATTCTGCTCAAATTCTCATGGAACTTTTAACTACCAGAACTCAAACCCTTTTGGAACTCGAGGAGTTCTGACATTTCAAAGCCATGAGGATTTAACTAGAGAGACACAAAATAAAGGGCAGGTCTCACACTAGGATTTTACGGTTGCCAAGAGACACTTCGCAGCTAACTGAAAAAGGGAGACAACACACACAAACTGAGCTTTCAGGGGGACAATACTGTTGAATTTATATCAAGCTTGGGCATTTCCAGAGAAAAACCCAACTAGTAGCAGAGTCAAATATTTGTACAAGACAGACTGCATATTTTTAGAATGGCAACAGAAAGACCTCATTCTTAAGAGATGGCGAAATCTGTGAAATCATAAGGAATCCAGCTATAAAGGGCATATATATCCATACACGTGTGGTCTTGTAGTGTGTATGTGTGTGTGCAGTGTGAAGTGACCTGGTTGGTCTCCATCCAGCGGCTGGCCTCCTGCAAGTGATTAAACTCGACGAAGCCGAATCCTCTGCTCTGACCTGGAGACACAGCCGTCGCCGGGCCACAATGACAGAACAACACAACGCAGTGAGGGGTTAGTGTTTTCATATCGACAGAGAGGGAGAAAGAGAGAGACAGAGAGATGGTAGAAAGAGGTATAGCTGTATTCTAACCAATAATCACACTGCGTCCTTTAAACTGCTAGAACTGAAGGATCTTTTGGTTTCCCTCTGCTATTTACAATAATCACACAGGACATTCATTTGAAAATGTGTGTACACGCAAAACTATAGGTCTATTAGATTTCTGATGGTTCAGCAATAAAACCTAACATCTGAAAAACAATATTTATTTGCACTACAATTCACAAGCTTTTTAATTATTATTATTAAATACTTGCTTTGCTTTACTTTACAACACTTACAAAATTATCTTACATGTTATACTGACACTTATGAAACTTTTTGGATACTCGTTTTTATTAATGTTTTGACTGTCTGATCGACAAAACCTAATTTATTATACCTAATTTTCATGAGGCTTGTCTGAAATCACACCAGGTGTCGCAGTACAGGTCAATAATATCAGTCGGCCTGAAATGCCAAAGGACTGTGTTTAACAAAGGTCTCTGGCTAAACTGCCCATATGGGATTAAAGCTGTTTGAAATAGGCATTCCAAGCAGTCCACTATGCATTGTTTCCTACAGCAAACAAAACATAAGCACAACACGTTTTATTGCTATAATTGATGAAAAAAAAAGACATTATACTTGAACCATAACCATTTTAATACGAATTAAATTGACCTCAACTACGGTGAATAGCTGTTCCACATGCGTTAAAAGTCAATAGCTAAGAACTTTAATCTTCTCTCCAAAATACCTTCATGCCACTGACACATAAACAGGGTGGAAAAAATAAAGGAAACACCTAATAATACATTAATAGCAGGGATCTATACAGGAAAAGAGCCACAGCTTTAGTCCTTCTTGGAATGCTGTCATACAAGCCCTCAAACGTGTGTTGTGGGATACTGCACCATTCAACAAGAGAATCAGTGAAGAACTCTTTAGCAGAACAACTCGTATAGAAGATGTTTACAATTACTTTTACATCTGGTAATCAGCCAGGGTAAGGTATTTGACCTTCTCCTGCTGTCCAGAAGTGATTCACAGTTGTATCTCTGCAGGTATTAACACTCCTGCATATGGCAACAGTGTTTGCCTCTTAGGGGGCCCTAGTCCGCTGTTATATAACTATGCATTACAGCAATCAGATGCAGCTGCCTATATCTTTATGGATTATGTACAATATTTAACAGTTAGATATAATTTTAAATACTGCGATTTATTGGAGTCCCTTGGCTTTTTTCAAATGTAAACCCATTAGAGCATAGACTTAACCAAGCGTTGTAGTGGTGTTAAGGCTGTTCACACTTGGTAGGTTTGGTTCATTTGAAAGAACTCTGGTGCGATTGCTCTGTTAGTGTGGTTCATTTGATTAAGTGTGAACGCTGCCATTTGAACCCTGGTTGCGCACCAAACAAGCGGACAAAGACGCTGAAAAGAATGGTCTCGATCCGCTTCCAAACGAACTCTGGTGCAGTTTGACTGAGGGCGTTTTTACACTGGGCACGTTTGCTGCGGCCTGAGTCTGAGCGCGATTGTCTGATTTCACAATCAACTTGATTCTAATCGAACCCTGGTGCGTTTGGATTCATCTTACATCATCACTAATGTACACGAAAATGATCATCCCTTACATGTGTTTTACTGAACTATGCATCGTAATCGGCTAAAACGCATGCACAGTTTACTTCCTTAACAAGTGTGCACCCGAATCTGAATTGCTTTTACATTAACGGGAATCGCGGAGTGCAACCGAACTCAGACCAGCTCCTTTAGGTTATCTCGGGGGTTCGGTACCTCAGTGTAACCCGGGTCCGCATGACAGCTTTCACATTAGCAAGGTTTCATGCGAACTGTTACTCGTTTCACACTAAAATGCCTTGAAATATGAACACAACACGGTCCAAAGTCATCTAAATGAACCAAAAACAGGATATGATGTCACAAAAATACCTGTTTTTTCTCTTCATATTTGTTGCGATGTTCTCAGTATCAGTTTGAAACAGGCATCTGAAACAATATTCTTGCATCAGCTCTTTGTTTGTGTGTGTAACATAGGGATTCCTGCCACTGTTTTGACGCCTTTACACATTTTATAAGCTTTTTGTGAGTTCTACGCAGGTAAAAAAAAAAAAAAATTCATCAGATGTATATCAACATACAACGAGCAGATTTATCCCAGAACACAGCTTTGTTTTTGATGTTCTGTAAGTTTCGTCATGAAATATGTCATAAAATCTGTTCTTTAGGTTTGGTGTTACAAATGACAGCGTGAACGCTAAGCGAACCAGGATTAAATGTAAAATTTTCAGACTTTGTCCAGACCAAAAAAAACTAACTACCAGAGTCAACATGCACTAAATGGCCTGAAAGAAACAGAACGCTTTTAAATGGTGTTTACCTTACTTTGTCCACCCTTTTAGATGACGATTCAAAATTCCAAAACCTTTACATACTCATCAAAAAAGCCAAAAATTGCTCATGTAATGGTCAGCCACACTTATCCTCTCAACACAGCAATTGCAATATACTTACACAATACAAGGTGCGAGATCTTCCACAGATTTCAGGACAAGAGCAATCAAAGTGAATGAGGGATCAGGCTGGAAGGACATGTGAGGCAAGCTTGGCACTAGGAGTAGATGTGTTTGTGCTTGTGTGAAGGTGTATATATTACTGTTCCTTGTGGATGGATCAAGTGTGTATGTGCATGTTGTCTGGTTAAGAATAGTCTGACAAAGGGGTATGGTAAGAAAATGGTCATACACAACACAGAACAGGAAACAATCAGAAGTGATGGATTAAATGAAAAGATGTGCAGGGGGTTACGGAAACAAACACCTGAAGATTTCAAAACACCAGTCCTAAGCAGCTTTTTCATTCAACTCTAATACACCAGGAGGAAAGTGAGAAAGAAGACAGAGACTGTACTGAAGTAACACACTGAACTAGGCAGACGCAAGAGTGAGCTAAGGCTTGTTATGAAAGGCAGTGGAAGAGAGACTTGGAAGTCAGTCTGGGGTACAACGAAGCCCCCCTGGTAGAGCATGCTTACCGGTAGACTTGTTCCTCATGAGGCGGACTTCCCTGGGCTGGACCCCCTGCTCCTGCAGCCGAGCCCGAATCTAAAGAGCAAACACTTGATTTTAAGACCAAACAAAACATGGTATTTGCACAAAATTGGTATTCTAAGAGCTGGATGACTAACTACTCCAGGTAAAATACAAGTAAAAGTTCTATCATTTGTAGTATACTGTGTATATAACACCAGAAAATGTTAACCTATCCCACAGTTTCAAAAATTAGGCACTATGTAAAATGGAAATTTATAGTGCAGGCAGACAACAACTGCCACAGAGAGAAATCTATTATAAAGTAAGTGCATTTTGTTTTGTTTTCTGTTGTAACTTTTGTTCACTGTGTTCTAACCAGACGTGCTGCAATACGATTCCAGTGACACGCAAAAGAAAATCAATTTAAAAACAGCCAAACAGAAGAGTGTCTCTAAAGCACATAATTATCATCTGAGATTATCATTAGCCGCGTTTCCACTGTCGGGCCAGAGCTAACAGCGAGCTGAGCCGAGCCAGTGGCCTCGGGCCTCAAGCACCGGGCTCGCGTTTCCACTGCCGGGCCAGTAGCCCTGCAGCGCTGCCCTAAACCCCGACCCAACACGCCTTTCTGGATCAAATGTCATACAATACAACCCAACCCATTTCAGCGGGTATTATGAATTTATTTATAATAGGAAGATAGCATGTATATTAACTCACCGGCCGTGGCTGCAATAGTGTCCCGATTGTCTCGCGAGTGGACGGTGACCCAGCACACCGTACATCAAGTCGAAGCAAGGAAAGTCCCTTCTCTGAGCTTCGCTTTGTCCATTGTGCGTTTTAATCGCCTTGTACAATATACTGCGCCCGCGACTTTTTTATTTTTCCTGAACTTGAAGCGTTGCTCGCTGAATGCTTAGCTTAGAAAGTTCAGCATCGATGCATTTTATAACGTCCTCGTTTCTTCACACGCCGTCATTCTTCTGCCCAAATGCTCAGAAGAGCTTTAGAATCTTCTGCAGACCAGTACAGGCGATTCTCCATTTCAAACAGCGATTATTTTTTGCGATATAAAACAGTGAAATGTGCATCTTGCTTCAGATCATAACGTTCCATAACACCGATAAACTCCGCCTTTTACCTTGAGCACGCCTCGAGCTGGCCCGCTTTGGCCCAAGGTTTTCGACGGGCCAGAAATCCTGGCCGTTGGCCCCGAGGCCCTGGCCCGGCAGTGGAAACGCAGCTATTGTCACCTGTGTGTGTTGTTGTTGTTCTAACAGTTTTTAAAATACAATCATTGTGTATCATCGTAGTGGCTGGTTGGAACAAAAAGTCTGATTAACATGGACAAGATACCTTTTTATCGCGTACTGCAACCCGTCTGGTTAGGACACAAGTGTATGCAACAGATGTTTGGTTATTGTATTATATATATACACAAGTCAAAAAATACAAATATTGACGAACCTCGTTAGCAGTTGCATTCGGTGGGAGCATTCTCAGCATGACAACGTTACTAGGTTTCTGTGCCGGCTCCGTATCAGACCTGTAATCCTGGTCACGGGGTTCTGGCTCCTCCTGGCTCATTTCCAGAGCATGCTGGTAGTGTCCATCTCTCATTTTGCCCCTAGCTGAATGGACTTGGTCAGGAACATCCTAAATAAGGAAGACAGTCCTCCCCCTATATATTACCCTTCTCAATTGTTTTTTAATCACCAAGAGAAATGTTTAGATATGTAAAAATGTTTAGAGCATAAACAATATAAACCAAATTAAGATTTAAGAATCTTAAAGGATAATTCCGGTATTTAGCACTTTGATTCTAGTGTGTTTTGGATGAACTAGAGTGGTGGACACAGAAATGTTGACAATGGGTCCTGTCTCGACTTTTTGACTCTTTTAGGATCGCCTCTGAGCGCTTCAGAGTGGCTGTCTATGGGCATGCACAAACATGTGCTTAAAACAAACCTTAACGTTCGTTTTCAAAACTGTGCAACTCACCGAGTGGTTAGTGGTGTTCGTTGATGATTAAAAACAAATATATCGGTGCAATGTATGCTTTCAAACCGTGTTATTTGCTATAGTGGAACTATATTTTCAGATACCTCACAACCGCGTATAAACTTCCGCTCGATATTTGAGTCTGAAGCGTTAGCACACTCCCGACCACTTGATGGCGACAACCACTTTGCCGCAGTTGCTCTGCTCACGCTAGCCTACTGAGAGACGGAGAACCGAGCGAAAAGACTACAACCAAATGTAAACAGACCCCTTTCGGTATCCGGTAGCGCAGTAATATCAACGAGCACTGAGTCCTCCAAAAGACATTAATGCAATGCAATTCTACAAAATGCCAAATAAAACACGTCAGAAACTGTATTTCGCTACGCTACTTGTTTTGGATCATCAACGAACACCACTAACCACTCGGTGAGTTGCACAGTTTTGAAAACGAACGTTAAGGGTTGTTTTAAGCACATGTTTATGCATGCCCATAGACAGCCACTCTGAAGCGCTCAGAGGCGATTATAAAAGAGTCAAAAAGTCGAGACAGGACCCATCGTCAACATTTCTGTGTCTACCACTCTAGTTCATCCAAAACACACTAGAAAATAGACTCAAAAGTGCTAAATACCGGAATTATCTTTTAAGCAACTAAATCCATTTCAATAGTCAATACCTTTGTCTGTAATTATGATTCATACAAAACTAAAATCATTTCAGAGAGACAACTGTACTCACTTGTTTGTGGCCAAGATGTGTGGTATATTTGTCTTCCTCAGCACCGCATTCGCCCTTAGAGCTGTGCCGTCCTCTAACTCTGCCCCAGGTGTTGTCCTCATGTTCTTCACCTTTATCTGGCGTTTGGTCATCCTGGTACACTTTCTGTCCTGATCTAAATGTCTGTATATCTCTCCTATGAGCATCAATCTCTGGTTCAAATTCATAATTCTTTTCATCTTGCTGGAACCTTGAGTGGATGTTCTGATTTGGGGGACTTTGGAGCAGACTTTTTCCAAGTTTGTTGTCTTTGGATCCACGGTTCCCCTTTTGGCTGAATCCGGGTCGATTATTCGAGAAATTGCCTGAGGCGAAGTCTCTCACACCTTCGAAACTATTGTCACGCTCGTGCTGTCTTGCATTTGTTAATCTGTTATTCAGTCCTAAGCCATTTTCTTGTCCATAGCCACGATAGTCCATGTCCCTATAGTCGTGATCATCAGACTCTTTCCCGTAGCGACCCATGCGGTCACCACGACCGCCCCTAGGGCATTGCAAAAGAGCAAGATTTAAGCTTAAAGGTGCAGTAAGCAATTTCGGAAAAACGCTGTTGAAAATGGAAATCAACACCCAAATTCTTTTAATATTTACTAGATGGTTTAAATTAATGATTCAATGACTCAAATACACTTGTTAATTACTGGATGAATCAGTGTTTTTGAACAAATCTCTTGAATGAATGATTAAATTATATGATATACATTTTTATTAACAGTCACTTGTCGCCACCTAGTTGAGTAACAATGTAAGTAATACAATTGTTATTTGAAACGGGTTTTTTCTCAGTCGGCGGCAGAGCAAATGCAGATTTGAATGTTACGTGTGTTTTTGTCAAAGGTTAATAGACACAGGTGAATTGTTGTCATTTAGGAAAAAGATCACATGGGTGTTGCATCGAGATTGTGATCTTTCGACGATAAGTCTAGATTAGATCGAGCACCACAAAATTATTTTAGCCAATCAGCAATTAGAGTGCATATCCGCTCATGATAGGGGAGGAGTGAGCAAGCGGGACATTTGTGAAGAGACTGGAGAAAGAGAGATGGCTGAGATATTACCAAAGAGGAAGAGGTCAGAGGAATACAGCCTACGATCAGGTAAGAGCGATGACTCTTAATATTGGAAACTTATCAGTGCTGGAAAGACCTAAGGCCTGAAAATGGATGGCAAGGTTGAGTTGTTTCCGCTCGATAAGCTAGTAACATTAGTTCTGCTATGTTTCACCAAACCAAGATATGCTGGTGTTGTAATATTAGCTCAGTAATGAGACAGTCTGATGCTGCAGCTGTTAGGGCTGGGTATCGTAACAAAATGTTCGATACCGATACGATACCGATACCTTGACTTCGATACCGGTTCCTGAACGATACCTTTTTCGATACCAATTTTATGTAACCAGTTTTATATATAATATTACCTAAATTTTCATGTTATTTTTCAGTTTGTTGACTTTTTCACACTCATATTTTGAGTATGTAAAAAAGCACCAATGCTAAATTTTTCTATGTTTCCTAATCATTTAACAACATGTATTCTTTACTTCAATGAGCTCATTGTTTCTGCCTCATCTTAATGCATTGTTTAACAATGAAACTGAATGAAAATTAATTGAAATGCATTTCACTGTCACCTCTGATTACAGATCACTCTAAATTGTAATTTATAAACATGCATTTTCTGCAAAGCAGCTTTGAAACGATATGTATTGTGAAAAATGCTATACAAATAAATGTGAATTATATTAAATATAGGCTACTGGGGGGCGGGATTTATGCCTCGCGCTCAGCACACAAGCTTGCCGCAAAGCACTGGCAACAGTAGCCTAATGATTATGGATGTGTCGGGAAACAACAGCAAGGATATATTTTTAATTGTTTATTAATGAACAAGTGTTTAATAAAGTGTGCTGGCAGCAAATATGATTATGGCGATGCTCTCGTCATTCCTGCAGTAGTGAACGCGCGCGCCTATATGGATATGGAAATAACTACTTATTTCTAATTGTTTTGTTTAAAAGTAGACATATTTTGACCGTCTATAGGCCTTTTTCTCATCTCTATGAGGCAAGTATCCTATATGTTGAGTTTCGATTTCATTTGTGACGCGCTCCAGTTCTTGCAGTCGAAAATGGATAAACTTTCTACTCAAGTGTCTGTGCGCTTATCAGATTTATCGTGTTGCCGGTCTTGGCGGCAATTATCTTGTCGAAAATATTGCATCGCGTGCTTCTGGCATCGAGTCTGGCACATAGGTACACTTTGGATCATTTCCACATATTTTCTATCTATCTGGGTTGGGACGCTTTCACGCACACACCATAGACTGTGAAGCACACACACACTACAGCCTCACGTGCGACGAGCTACATCTCTGGGCAGCCGCGTACACTAGTGTTTTCCGCATAGACTGTAAAAAGGTTTTCCGCCACAGCCAATCATGCTGCATGTTTATTGTTTCGCTGACGTTGAAAAGATTAACCACTTAGGTACCGAAATTTGGTACCGAAAAACAAGACATGTTTCGATACTCGGTAGTACCGAGGCAATTCGGTCGGTACCTAAAAAGTACCGAACTCGGTACCCAGCCCTAGCAGCTGTTAGTCGATTTTGTTGCGTTAAAGTGTAGGGGTGTCCAGTCCGCTCCTGGAGAGCCAAAGTCCTGCAGAGTTTAGCTCCAACCCCAATTAAACACACTTGAACCAGTTAATCAAGGTCTTACTGGAATACTAGAAACTTCCAGGCTGGTGTGTTGAGGCAAGTTGGAGCTAAACTCTGCAGGACAGTGGCCCTCCAGGACCAGATTGGACACCAAGATTGTTTTATTGGTGGTGGAGCAATGAAGGCCGGGGTGTGTTTCTTTTGGGTAGGGGTGTGATTGTTTGGGTGTTGATTTCATGCAGTGTCAACAGTGTTTCTCAGAAATAACTTGCTGCAACTTTAAAGGGTTAGGCCTAGTTCACCCAAGAATGACAATTCTGTCAGTAATTACCCTTATGTCGTTCCAACTCGTAAGACTTTCGTTCATCTTTGGTACACAAACTAAGATATTTTTGATGAAATTGAGAGCTTTCTGTCCATCCATAGACAGCTACACAACTACCACTTTGATGCTTCAAAAAGTTCAACTAATCCATATGATTTAAAGGGTTAGTTCACCCAAAAATGAAAATTAAGTCATTAATTCTCATGCTGTACCAACCCTGTAAGACCTTCGTTCATCTTCGGAACACAAATTAAGATATTTTTGATTAAATCTGAGAGCTGGGTCACTCCTCCATAGGCTTCCTAAGGGATTGAAACTTGACGGCCCAGAAAGTCATTGAAGAAAATGTTTAAATAGTTCATGTGCCTACAGTGGCTCCACTATAAGTTTATCAAGCGACGAGAATACTTTTTGTGCGGAAAAAAACAAAAATAACGACTTTATTCGACTATTCCATTGCTTCCATGTGGGCCTGAGACGAGAGTTCAAGAGATTTCCACGACGCATGCGCGAGAACTAACGTCTTTTTCTACTACACAGCGCGCGTCTTACAAGCAGAGGAAGACGCGCGCTGTACATAGTAGTAGAAGAAGAACGTCAGTTCTCGCGCATGCCCTTAGTCGTCTTAAGGGCTTAATTTTCATTTTTGGGTGAACTATCCCTTTAATGGTTTAGTCCACATTTTCTGAACAGATTCGATCGCTTGATATGATGAAATGATTGAATTTAGGCTTTTATTCACATATTTGATCAGTGAACATAAACAGAAACTCAACCGAGCCTGCTTGACGCACGAGAACAAACCTCTTGCGTAACATGAGAATGAACCTCATTGGTTCTTGCTAAAGTTCAAACGTGCTGCGTAACACGAGAATGAACCTTGTTGGTTCTTGCAGAAGCTCAAAGTTCATGTTTTGATACATTTTATACATTCGGTTCATTTTGGTTTGGTTTCACATTGCAACTATGTTAGCGCACTAAAGAACTTTGCATAACTGGCCACTTGCGACCTGTCGTCATCATATATGTGGGCTGCATCTCGACATTGATTGGTTTGTAAACGGACGTGCGTCTGACGTCAGCGTGTTGTCAATTCGGTGGGTATCTTTGAAAAGAATGAATGAACAGAAGCATATCGTTGCCACTATACTGTTATTATTACGCCATTACTACCTGCAGCACCAACTATACTCGAAGCTAGGTTAGTTCAAATTCGCCAAATGAACGTCCTCGTTGTGTAAACATTTTATCATCGCCGGCAGGAAAGGAGGAGAAGACTACAAGTTTTGTTTCCATACTGGCCGTCTGTTTCAAAAGGTGAGTTGTCACAAGAACTTCTGTAAATGGTCTGAAAGTCCAAACCATACAGAAAACGCTTTCACACTAGAAACGAACCAAACCTTTTGTTCAGTTTGATCCGGACCGAGACTACCTCTTTTCGTCTGACCAAATTTCGTCTGTTTGGTCCGGATCGTGGAGGTTTCACACCTGTAATTTTGATTCGGATCAAACTGAAAAGTCAGAAAATCCAGACCAAACTAGGTAGCTGTGCAAGGGCCCTTACAATCCCTTTATGAACTTTTTGAAGTGTCAAACAAAGTGTCAGTCATGTAGTTATCTATGGAAGGACAGAAAGATCCCAGATTTCATCAAAAATATCCTCATATGTGTTCTGAAGATGAACAAAAGTATTTTGGGTTTGGAATAACACGAGGGTGCAAATTTATTAAAGAATTTTCATTTTTGGGTGAACTATTCCTTTAAAACTGCATGCTCTGCTACTCCAACTCGAGAACCACCAATCACTGTCAAGCATGTGGTAGTTGGTATACATTTTAAAGCAGTGACAGTGTGAAAAAATGCATTTTATCTGAAAACGACTTCAATCTGTCTTATTCTTGTATAGATATTATCGATGAAGCTTTATGACCTCTTAATTGAAAGGCAACATTAAATATATGTACCTCCCTATATTTGTAAATCCTTCTATTAGAAACAGTACTATTTGAATAAACTGCAAGAAGATGATGTTAAAAGGTTGAGAAAATGACTAGCTGCAGTACTTTAAATATATACTTCCCTGCATGCATTTACATAACTATAATCTTTTGTCAACAAAAAAAGGCAGTTCATGTATAAGCTACTTGTCATTAAAATGAACATGTCTGACAGCATGAGGTTATGTAATAAGGTCAGAACATGTATGCAGAATCAATCCAGACCAGTGGTTAAATTCAAATTCATATTAAAAACAGAAGAGAACACTTGACCTACCTCCTCTCATAATCCATGTTTCAGTGCAAGTCGACAGAAACGCCCACCTTTTCCTCGGCCTGCTTCATTTACAACTGTTGACAAAATTTGTAATGATCAACTCTCACATTTATTAAAATAATGCATAAAAACAAGTATACATCATGTTGACTTTTACTGTTTTAAGCTGCCAAGTACACGAGCAGGACGTGTGTGTGTGTGTGTGTGTGTGTGTGTGTGTGTTGTGTGTGTGTGTGTGTGTGTGTGTGTGTGTGTGTGTGTGTGTGTGTGTGTGTGTGTGGTGTTCCAGAGCCAAAAACTCGTTCGCATGTCGTTTCTTGTACCCTTGTTTACGCCATTCGGGAAAAATACAAAATGAGGAATAAATGCCGTGGTCAGAAATTATCCAATACTTTCTGCAGGGCTGTTCAGTCATGCAAATGCTAAACTGAGCCTTACACTTATCTATAGAAAAAAAAATATCTCTAATAAATACATAAACAACAACCGTCAATAAAATATCCACCTCTGCGTTACATAATAAATAGCATGTGCAAAGCATAATGCTATAGAGCTGCGTGTGACAGATTCAGTCCAGAGGGCACGGACACCAGCCAAACCCAGCACACCGAGACAAGCGTCCAGATACGCCGAACTTTTAAACTACAGTATTTTAATTGCATAATAATAACAACACGAAGTCATTTACCTCAATTACAGCAGCAGCGTCACGAGCACCGAAACTGATACAGTGTAAATGCGTGACGCCTCACGGTAAAGCTCGGTGTAAGATGGCCTCAGTCCGGTAGGCGGGGACAGAACTCGCACGCTGATTGGCTTAAAGCACACTGGCATGCAAACCATAACTGTAACAAAAACATAGATCAGACGCACGATATGTGTTAGATAAGGTAACCATTACTAATACTAAACATGGAAACATGTTGTTCGTTGCACATTTAAATACTAGTATAAGGGCCTTACACCTGATGCTGAAAACACGACGCGTTGGGATCACATGGGCAGCGGACTCAGATTCAGGCCGTGTCTGAAATGGCACACTTGTGTACTTGCAGCCTTGAATTAGGTAGCGTGTCCCAATTGTTGTTTCAGGTTGCAGAAAAGTGCTGCTCACAAGCGCCCCCTGTGCGCCTTTCCTGTGCGTCTCACTCACTATGCAAAACAGTATTGTGTACACTGAGTAAGTAGAACCCATCAGTGTTGTTAAAAGTATTTGAGAAAATGTACTCAGTCACTGTAGCCTACTGATTTTTAGCTACTTAAAATATAATTGCGACTTTCCCCCTCGCAATTGCGACTAAATAGAAAAGAAAATCAGAATTGCAAGATGTACGCAATTGCGAGGAAAAAACTCAGAATTGTGAGGGGGAAAAAGTCGCAATTGCCATTTTTATTTTCTATTCTGTGGCGGAAACAAGCTTCCATGTTACTCTGATACATTTGTGAGCAGTAATGCAACTACACGTTACTTTTTGCAAGGCCTTTTCTGTACAAAATAGGTGACATCACAATCTACAGGGCATTTGAGTGTACTATATAAATGTTTTGCCCTTACTCACCTAAACTTTTGATTGCGAGTGCATAAGATGAAATGACTGATGCCAAAACCAGCATGTCAGTGCAAGTAGGCTTTGACTGTTGAATTATACTTAACATTATTTTATTTATCCGTTACATGGAAAGGACCTTTTTGAAGGATATGTTTTACTTATGTCCTTTTTGAGCACTTGGGCTTAACTGAGACCACCACCATTCAACCCGAAATAAGTAATATAACCATTCCACTGACTCCGAAGCTGTTCAGTTAAGGTAGAAAAGTTACTTAGATCACCTTTAAAGGCCAGTAGATGTTTAAGAGGCTGCTGTGTCAATTGCAATATCGAGGTGTTCAGTTTTACTTTGACTTTAAACATAAATATGTAATCGCTCCCCTCACAAATCAACCGTTTATTGTTTTCACTGGCAGGTCTCTGAATAGAGGACAAGAGCTTCTCTGAGTACTAGTAAACACTTAAGTACTGTTAAAATCAGACGCCCAAAGACTTTTTACTCAAGTCATATTGGAATTGGTGACGTAACCTGTAGTCATTCAGTGTAAGGTGTTTTAGTTTTACTCTTTACACCTCAGATAGCACTCCTTTGCAACTACGTCATATAAAACCATTCTTATGTAAGTTGTCGCACTCAAATCAATGGGAAGATAATGAATTTGTTCAACTTAAACATTTCAAATTTGATTTTCTTAAAATTTTATTTCTCAATGCAAATGATTAAAAAAAAATGTAAGCTTTAAATAAATCAGTATCACTAAATAGTTTAGATCCCTATTGTACAGCCCAGAATCCTTTGAGACATCAGCTATAAAAAGGAAAAAGCCTGAAGTGGGAGGTTAAACACAATTCAGCCCACTTCAATGTTCAGTGTGTGCTTTAGTTGAGCACAGAATATTCAAACAGAATAAAGCCGGGCAGATACACGCATATACGATGAAGACATGGCAACCTGGAGACGGACATGCACTCGTTTGACACAAACATTCATATTCTTACATATACAAACATACATACAATCTGTCCAATGTACAAAACAGTCGCTGAAGACAGGGTGCTTATCAGACAACCATTTAGTTTGGGGCTAAGAAGTGTAGAGGGGGAAAGAATAACATCAAATATCATAGTTATAGTCCTTTTAGGAATCCGATCTCAATTTTTTGCTTGATGTGATCAGAAAACTCTCAACCCCAAACTGGAAATGACATCATCTTGTTCCCGAAGTCTTTCCGTTGGTCTCTGGTGGTGTGTCTGACATGATGTCCCAGTATCAGTCTGATACGGCTGATGACTGTACTAGGACATGAATGCTAGGCTCCCTGCTCTGAAGTCTCCTGGGCTGTTAACTGACATCCACTCTTCTACAGGTTTCTATAACAGCAGACAGCCATTTTTCTTGCCCCGTTTCCTGGCTTGCAGCGCAGCCCTGGTGGCCATCTCGAAGACCTCTCTCACGCCATCTTTTGTCTTGGCTGAGCACTCTAAATAACCAAAGGCGTTGATTCGGTGGGACATGTCGCGCCCTTCCTCTGCCTTCACGGGCTCCTAAATCAAGACGCAATTCAAAGACATTACAAGCACGTCCAGGCCTAGGACTGGCCAATCTCAACACATTTATATTAAAGGAATGCATTATATAAATAAGAGTATTTTGTCATTATATATGCCTATTCACAATCATGTCGATTCATTCCAGTAATCTTCCATTAAAGACGAATTAGAAGTTAGGCAGAATATTCAAATGTACAATAAAAATGGATGCGATTTACACTGTCAAGCTCATAAAAGTAACTTGTGTTTTATAATCTAGAAACCGGCCGTACTTTAAAGGATTAGTTCACTTTTAAAAACCTTTTGCTGATAATTTACTCACCCCCATGTCATCCAAGATGTCCATGTCTTTCTTTCTTCAGTCAAAAGAAATTAAGGTTTTTGATGAAAACTCTTCAGGATTTTTCTCAATATAATGGACTTCAATGGGACCCAAACGGTTCAAGGTCCAAATGACAGTTTCAGTGCAGCTTCAAAGGGCTTTAAACGATACCAGACGATGAATAAGGGTCTTATCTAGCGAAATCGATCCGTCATTTCAAAAATAAATAAAAAAGTTTAAGTTTTATAAGCACAAATGCTTGCCTTGCTCTGTTCTGTGATGCGCGTTCATGAAGTCATGTAATACGCAATTACGTTGAAAAGGTCTCACGGAACAGAGCAAGGCAAGCATTTGTGCTTATAAAACTTAAACTTTTTTACTTATTTTTGAAATGACCCGATGGCCCTTTGAAGCTGCACTGAAACTGTCATTTGGACCTTGAAGCGTTTGGGTCCCATTGAAGTCCATTATATGGAGAAAAATCCTGGAATGTTTTTTAAAAGTGAACTAATCCTTTAAATTGTCAAATACACTGGAGTTTGGCAGTATGTATTAGCATTCAATAAAAATTAAAAAAAAAGTAGTTTGGACATTCTGAAATCATATTACGTTTCTGAGCAGAAGAAAGTAAGTTGTCCTACAGGTTTGGAAAGACATGAAGGTGAATATCTGACAAAACTGTAATTTTTAGGTGAACTGTTGCTTTAAGAATAAGTAAAAAAAGACCCTGCCTGTTTCATTTTGGCAAGTTCCTTTCGAGTGTGATCATCATTTCGGAGATCCTTTTTGTTGCCAACAAGGATGATGGGAACATTTGGGCAGAAATGCTTCACCTCTGGTGTCCACTTCTCTGGAATATTCTCTGTGATGCATTTAAGAAGAGAGTGATCATTTCAAATGAACCATATTTTAAAATCATGACAAGCATTTAATGGCTTAACAGAGTAAAACATTGTATCTGGTTTCACCGACCAGGTTTAGATTAAGCCAGGATTGAGCCACCTTAGTTCAATTAGGACATTGCTTTTATAAACGTTCCTTAGAAAAAAAACATTACCTGTGTGCATCTTGACACAAAACAAGGCACTGACAATATTTTTAAGATACAGTATGTTAGTGAAAGTTACTTTCAGTTAAAACAGCTCAAACATGCATTTCAGTCTGGGACTAGACTTAAACCTCGTCTGTGGAACCAGGGGTATATCTTGTTTAAACAGAACTATTACACTTAAGTTTACATTCTTAACTTGGTTACATTTGATTTTCCAGAAAGTTAATAAAAACAAAACCACAAATGAAACACCTCCATCTTTGCCTGTTACTTCAGCAATGCACTCAAGTGCAAAACTGTTTAGTTTTTGATGCAAAGACCATTTAAGGTTACGATGAAACAGAAGTAGCGACAGATCTTTCTTCTGTATTGTGACGTATATCTGTGTAAAATGGATTAGCAAAAAAAATAAAATGTAGATCAGGACTTGTGCACAAAAAGTATTCTCGTCGCTTGATAAACTTAAGATTGAGCCACTGTAGTCACTTGGACTATTTTAACGATTTCTTTAATAACGTTTCTGGGCCGGCAAGTTTCAATCCCTTAGAAGCCTATGGAGGAGTGATCCAGCTCTCAGATTTAATCACAAATATCTTAATTTGTGTTCCGAAGATGAAGGAAAGTCTTACGGGGTTGAACAACATGAGGGAGAGTAATTACTGACAGAATTTACATTTTGGGGTGAACTATCCCTTTAAGGACACTACATGATTGGAGTACTCTGTTGTTTCACCAGAATATCGAGTTATAACATTTTGATTAAATTATAAGGTAAAAAAAAAAAATTATTTTATTTTTTACAAAAAATGAAACATGTTGATAAAATCAGATTGGGTGAATTTCTATTTCATGCCGAAATAATTTTTTTTTATCATTTGGAATTGAAATGTACAATAAATGTGCTGGTCAAATCTAGACTAGTTGTTTATGAGGAAGTCTCACCCAAGCTATCAGGACTGTCGATGGAAAAGCACATAAGAATGACATCTGTGTCAGGGTAGGAGAGGGTCTTAACCGATCATAGTCCTCCTGTCCAGCAGTATCCCATAAGGCAAGCTCTACCTATAAGAGGAAAGACATGAACAAAACTTCACCACCAATAACTGTGAATCTTATTCTGTATCTATACAACTTTGCTACAAGTATAAATGTAACCACATCTATGCAATGGGGCAGGGCCATATATTGAATATTCTTGCTGGTGATGAATTATAAATATCATCCAAGATTTAAATTTTAGTATCAAAAATGGCATTAGAGTAGAGTTAGAATTCATGTGAATCAGCAACGTTACAAAATGTCTGGGAAATTAAACACAGATGTTTCCTTGAAAACACTGATTCAAAGATTTGTTTGTCGTCACTCAGTCTAACGCATTTTTCACATATTAAATATTT